>JAQIXQ010001308.1:0-15663 GCA_034700485.1 Pseudosinella alba | reverse complement strand
TGAACTCATCTTGCAATTCCGATCATTTTGATATGAAATATGAAACATATTTATTAAATTCTTAGGAAGTGAGCAAAACCGGCATAACAAGTATATTCCTTCTTTGCCATATTGTTCTCAGAGAACAGATTTCCACTTCCTGGCATGTACAGGACATTGTCCACTGTGGTCTCAATCCACCTTCTCTGCATAAAAGCATCAACTGTCAGAGTGCCACCTCCCACGGCTCCAGTGGTGGCATTGTTGGCCATGATTATCTCTTTCGACTTAGCATATGTGTTCCTCAAACGTGGTCGGTGGAGACGATGTCACATACCCACTTGTACTTGGTTGTCTGAAAGTTCCCATGAAGCAACAAAGGCATTTGCAGGACGGTTGGATTTTTCTTTTCAGCCACCACTGGTGCCTTTCTTGCCTTTTCCATAATATTTTTATCATTAATTTCGATAAAAAGCTGCTGGAAAGCATGGCTTGCTCATCTGCTTGAGCAATATAGTAACGACCAAAGCCGTGATTATCACCATCGTCAAAAGGACCCAAGCAAAGGCGGAATGATCGGAAAGTTGATCCGTTTCTACCTTTTTTAATTGTATGGCTGGTTTGAGATGACCTTCCCCAAGATTTGGATTCGGCTTCAACTGGAGGTTGATTGCCAGGGTCCCCATGGTATCAAGGGAATGTATGATTCGCATATTGCATCGTATATTCTGCGGATCAGAATATTAAATATGATTTAATTTCATTAATGGGAGATAGAAAACATGAGTGGGACGGTGTGTTCAATTGCGAGAATGGATCCATAATAAATATTTTAATTGCCCCCAGTTTCTTTAATTGGACACAGGAAAGATGCTCATTTGAGAGTTTAGGTCGGCAATTTTTAATTGCAAAAAAGTTCATGGAATCAGATTTGACTGTTGTGGGTCGGCATCCAACGACATAAAAATGATAAATGTCGATGACAGTTTGTCCGGCGTCGGTGTTTACGACAGTTTTCTTTCTCTGAATAAACCACCAGTTTGGGTCCGGTTCAAATGCTGTCGCATGAGTGGTCTTCCGTTTTGTTCCATAAAATAAAGGTTTCCGCCTCAAGAAGTTGATGACGGGGATTGACACAATAAACCTCAAGGTTATGGAAGACCTTGTCGTTTTGCTTGGACATGGAACATTTCTTCGGTTGAGCAACGGCCGTATATTTTCTAAGAGCGCCACTCTTGGCTTGGCGGATGCTCGTGTGACCACCGAGAAGACGAGCTGTTATATACGATAGAAGAAAGTTGGTGGAAAGGGATTTGACTTTAAAATCGATGTATTCCAGAATATTGCTTATTACAATCCCTTTTAAGATTCTCATCATCGGTTGGCTTGTGGTTTTGTTTAACATCATTTTCAAGTCAGATTTTGGATATTTTTTATGCTGTTTCATATACGCATGAGTTGCGATTGAAAGTCATCTTCTTGTATCATGGTTTGAGGTTTGATATAAAAGTGGATCAAGAGCATTGTATGAAGGTATTGATATTATTAGGCTTTTATTAATGACCAGTTTTTTTTACATGAATAAACGTAGGAATGGCCTGCATTAAAGTTATGTATAGTGACGGTTCTCGACCAAAGGAGAATCTACCCAAAATCGATGATGGACTTCTAAGTACCAGAATAATGCACCTCATATTTCTAGTCTGCGGTGGTCTTTAGTAAAATAGCCAAAAATCTATTTGAAAAATTCTTGTCATTTTCCAATGTAAGAATCTGACAAGACAAGCGGTATGCCAATGCATATGTAATTTTAGTATTATCATAACTAGTTGTTTGCAAACAAACATTCTTCTGGAGGGATCAATAACGTTTGATAGCATAGCGGCAATTAACTACTAAACTACATACAACGTTTTAAGCTAATATAGGTCATGTTGTGAACCTTCTCGATGACGACAGCAATTTTTAAGTCTCTCACAGTATTTTCAATACAAGGACTTTCTTATTAATTTCCATCTTCGTGTGTATCAACAGTTCGTTATTAACAAAATTATAATTGCTCGAGGTAAACAAATTCTTCAATAAATAAAATCTCACAATGTTCAATAAAATATGTCGACGTTTCATGAAGTCTTGCAAGATCATCTAATGTACGGATTTTGTGGATATTGCAGAATATTTATGCAATTGTCAGGTTAACAACAAATTTAATACTTGTCGCGGATTTTCAAAATAAATACATATTTATTCTCGGTAAATTTCCAGTCTATCTCCGCATATACTATTTATCTTGTATCTTTCGAAAGTCTGAGGACATAACTAACCCAAATCATTTTAAATTATCTCGAAGTCTCACCTTCTATATTTGTAAGTAATTAATTAGTCAATGAACAATAGAGAATAAACTAGTTTAAGTCAAAATATAAAATACATATCCAGTGTACCAACACATTTTCTAATAAATACTGAAGTATATTCACGATGTTTATTCTGTCTTTAAAAATAATTAGTTTTAGTAGCTATTTTATGAAACAATATTATTAATTTAATAAATACAGAGTAATGTTGAAGCATCACTTGCCAGATAATTATATCCATTTATTTATGTATTTATTATTCCGAAATGAAAAATGAAATAATCCGTTGTTATCGCGATATTAAATGATTACTACCCTTGATTAATGAAATAAATAATGGTCAAGTTTGAAACAGGTTTGCCGCGATTCTGTTTTTCATCATTTCATTTTACATCTACTCATACATTTAGTAAATTTATGTCCTGAATAGTCATATCATCAGCATTTCAAATGACTCAAAACTGCAACGATACGTTAAATTTGGTGATAAGCCAAGCTACTAATTACGAAACAACCTGAAGTCATGTGGTTAGTTAAATTTCCGCCATAATGGAAGTTCTTCAACTCATCAAACAAATAATTCATTTTGAACATCACATAAGTCCGGGGCGTGTAAATTACAAATAAGATAACAGTCATTACCGTCATAACCGTCACTAGCTAACAGTCCCATTCCTGCTCTGAAACTATATTTGTATTTCGAATTTCATGGAGATCATCATCGGAACACATAAAATTTAGTTCCTTTTTTCATAAAACTGTATTAACCAATATGTACCTGTATGGATAGGAATGTCTCATTGCATGTATGTATTTCATAATTCTAAAATTGAAACTTGCATTCATCCCATTCCATGTAAAATAGCTTACTTCACTCGATCCTTTTATCATCGAAATATTATCCTGAACAGAATACCCGTTGATTTCCATCCAAAATACTCTCTTCATGGAACGTACTATTGGGAAAAGTACAGATAAACCGGTTAAGGCTGGATGCCTTCAACCTTTTCTGGATTTATTACTATTTTAAGGTGGACGAGAACTAGAAAAGCTTACCAGAAACAATTTGGAATTAGAAAGGTTTTTGGATGAAAGTAGTCGTCTCTTTACCAGAAACACGTTACAGGTAGATGGATAGGTAGACTAAATTTTAAAGCTTATATTCTAGGAAATGTTGAATGCCGGGCTAGTATATATACAATTTTGAGAGAAGGGATTAACTTTTTAATGAAATGTGTACCTATGCCTGCGGAGAACCAAACTACCTAACCGAAGTAACTTGGACTTCATGCAAAACGTGGAAGGACCCACATGTATTACCTAAGGAACATGGCGGGTTGAGGTTCTTTAGTATGTATTAGTCCATTCAAATTTTTAGTGGGGAAATGATGTTTGGCTCTCACTTGGAAAAATATATTAGCATTTTTTTTTCAGTAGCGTCCCAGACTTTGGTGAGAGAGCACTAACCATCCCCAGTGAGGAGCCATTAAGGAATTTTGAAGTTGTGCCATCATCAGCCATTGACAGTGCTGCGGAATTTAACGTTGGGAAAAATATTTAAATTTAATAGTTTCATAATTTATGAAACTTGACAAGAAGTTTGTATTCCATCAAGCTTATTCGTTTCAATTACATCTAAATTAGAATCAGTGGGTTAGTTTGAGTGAACTGATTATCTGCTGAGCACCCCGGAAATAAGTAACTTGTAGCAAGGGCGAGTTTTTAAATAATGCCTAGTGACTCTTCATGATTCCTGAATTGTATAGCTACAGAGGTGATGAGAATTCTGGTAAGAATAGTATTTCAGCTTAAAATCAATCAATCTATTTTTATTAATATAGCTACAATTTAAAATGCTTCTCAAATCTTGAATTATTGACGTACAAAGATTTGAGGAGGTTGATCCTATCTCGGTTTTGATATTTTACTTCTTTTTATAAATTTTATAGTTGGCATAGGGGACCTGGACCGTTTTCAGATTTTGAATGGTGGATAAACCGGTATCAAATTAGTATAGCTTTCCATGGACATCGTCCTCCAATTTCGACTGTTGGCCTATTATGGACGAGAATACGCAAGATCAGAATAGAATATCGGGGTAAGAATTAAGCAACTGCTTTTAACTATATTTATATGAAATTGGGCAGCACTTAATATTTTTTCAACGCTTCATTGGCTTTAAATTGTGTATGGTTTTGATGCGTTACGTGCTATGTAAACCTTTATATGATTAATTATTTCGTTACAGCAATGAAGGACGGAAAGTCAGAAGGACCATGACCAGAATTCGAATTGTTGATAAACCAGTACCCAACTAGTTAATATTGGACATCCCATTGGACGCTTCCCCCATCTTCGACTTCTGACATCTTTTTCCGTGGCGTGGTTTAAATATTCCGGTAAGAATTTCATAACTTTATTTAACAGAATTTTTAAACTATTGAACACAACGTATTACTATTTATTTATTACTTTATTTTATTACTATACGTATTACGTAATATGCATAATTATAACTTTAACTTGTCTGTGTTTGCTTATTTCAATTTAGAAAATGGACACGAAAGAAATCAGTATGGTCCGGGAGTGCTGAACAATTTCTTGGATGGAGTATCCGCGGGACTCTGAGTAGCTGGCGTTCCATCGATGCCAGGTGTTATTCCATTCAACGTTTTTGTGCCATATTGAACTGGATGGAAAATTAAACAAGCATCAGCAGCCGCCATCAAAGAGGGTTCTTCAAAAGGTCAGATATCCACAGAGGAATTTTTTAGTCGTCGTCATCACAAGTGGCTCATACAGCTGCCTCTGGGAAGGTTAGTATAATTTTAGCTAAATTATGAAAAATGTTAGCAACATAAAATTTTATAAAGTAGGTTAAGGACTACGATATTCATATCCATGTACATTTTTAGATTAGGTAGATTAAGTAGAAGTATGATGTAGGAAGTAGATTTCGAGATTTTTAAAAAATGGTTTGGTAGTAGATCCTTAATCTCATTTCCATGGTACTCTATCACTGTCAGATATTTTTATATCTCTCCCTACGTTTGAATTTATGTGGTCCTTCACCTGATAACTGAAAATTAGTTCGCATTGTCATTTATCATTATTCTAAAGATTACGCGACTCTGATGGTTCGGAAGCGTATGTTTAGGGTTCATGTTTCATTTAGAAAACTTCCTACAAGCACTTGAATGCACTTACCGTAAATTCATTTAGTATAATGCAGGCATGCTAAAGTTGTAAAGTGTACTCCGAAGAGCGCCTATCCTGCTAATGTTAAAACTTTAACATAGGCGGGATACCCCCCATTTAACCCCTAATGTTAATTTCCAAGTGTACTCCGAAGTTCCTTACAATCTTACAACAACTTTAGCATGCCTGGTATAATGGCATAGTTGTTCAATGAGATCTGTTTGAACTTGTTTTTAATTGTTCCATTAGACAATCAGTGGAAATTTATTGAGACAAGATATTTTTAGACGCTTTTGCTTCCGCTCCTCCAGATTGTCTTTGACATTTTCAAAATGCCTAGTCTAATATATTTAATTTCCAATACCAACAATTTAGAATGACAAAGTTGCTCTGAACAAAATTAACTTAATAACGCAGTTACGTTGTTGTTGGAATCAAATAGTAAGCCAACCTGTATAATTGGTTATAGAACATGGAAAATATGCAGTGTAATTTGTTGGACGTATGCATAATTAGGTAGTTTACCATAAAGCTCACCTCCCCTCTTGAGATAAATTTCGCAATCCTTTTGTTTCCACTGGTTTCCACAATCGGATATATCCCTTGCTCAAATGGTGATGGAGTAGGCCGTGAGGGCCCGTCCAAATTTTACGACAGAACAGGATGATTATTACATTGTTAGTTTGCTTAAACAGCTTGGTTGTCCCATATTAATACGAATATTTACTACGAATGCCAAAATCTATTGCGTTATAGGTCGCAAGTAAATAATTTTTACTTTACCCCATTCATTTTCAAATGTAGGAAATTGACGGAGGTGAATAAAAAGCGCGTGTTAACTTGGTTAAGCGTGTGGTAAATATATTGAAAGTCGATATAATGAATGAAAATCATGCAGTTCCAGTAGGAATGCATGTTATCTATGTAGAATTAAAATTACGCTAGAGTTATAATGAGGCACCATGAAACTACGAGATGTTTGGGATTCATAGGGCCATCCATCTTATGAAGTGATTGATTAGTATCACACAGAAAAAAACTTACTGATCAACAATTTTAGATCTTATCATAATGTGCACTGAATCTGTACAACATTCAATGTAAGAATTGGTACAGGATAAACATTCCTAATCTTAGGCTTTTTCTAATTTATATAGAAATATTTGAGTTGTGCGATGATGTTGCGTCGCATCCAGCCCAACATAAACCTTTTGCCCGGTCTGTTGCAAGAACACAAACGTAGAAGAACAAAAAATTGTAAGGTGCTTTATGACACCTCCAATCGTAATCGTATATGAGAAAACCGCAATGTTTGTAAATGTAGTTGAACCGGTACTATATACATGTAGTCGCTGGTTCCCTTTTCGAATTACAACTTGTTTGTTGCATGGGAGCGCTGACCATTCCACTTCAGTCAGTCATTTTCAATGTAGGAAATCGACAGAGAAATAAGCAAATTTTTCAAGTAAAAATGCATGTTTGAAAACCTTTTCTGCCAATGCGCACTTCAACGCATCTGTATCCAGTTTCTCGACAAACCTTCACCATTTAACACCATTTAAGTTGATCGAGCACATTTTTTATACGAGCAACCAGTTTTGTTCGATTACTAAGCTCTCCTTTTGCGGTACTGCTATCATAAGATCCAGCCGGGCCAGCCACGAAAATTCGTCGTAAGTGTCTCCTAATGGAACTGTCGTTCAGAGTACCAGTCTCTGGATAAACTGGTATTGTTCCTCTAGTGAAAGAACAGCATAAATGAACAATAGATATGCTTGCCTACTTTTATAGGCTAAATTTTTATTTTATTTCTCCGGTAAGTCGACCTTGATGTTACTGCCTGTTTCGCATCAGTTACACTGACGACCAGATGAATTAATTGCCACATCTTTTCTCGGAACATATTGACTTGGGTCATATTGGATGTCATGAATGTATTCTTAATAAATTGGCATGCCATAATTTGGTTTGGGCGAAATTATTGTTGGGTCTTGGTGGATGGCATACATTTCAGCGCTGATTACTCTACTTCAGTCGACATATGGGTAAACAAATATTTTATGTCTATAGAAGCGTTTTACAAACTTTTTCTACCAATATATGTCTAAAAAAACCAGCAGCACAAGGCACATGGGAAGCAATTGTGCTCTCTCTGAATTATAGTTCATCATTTAAATTTTTTCAAGGAGGTTCAGTTATCTCTGCTGACTGAGACTTATTGAATTAGAGACATCATCATTTCTCAGGACCTCGAATCCTACTACGGTTGATATTGATTTTTATTTTAAACGTTCTAATCGACAGTTTTGCGTTCTTAAGGATTCCAGTAAGTACGTTTCAAACCGAGATTCGGGGGTACTTCCCACTCAAATGGAGGTGGGCGGTGGATATGATTGGGAAAGAAATTTGTTAAGCGCTACAAATCTACTGATCCAAAATCCAAAAAAATGAACTTGTCATTTTCCAATGTAAGAGTCTGGCAAGAACAAATTACTATATATATTTTCGTTTGAAGGACAGGCTGGTTGGTTGCAAATAAAATTCACTTGGGGAGGTCAAAAACGTTTGATCGATTCTGTAAATATTTACCACAGTCAATGTTGCCGTTTGTTCATTCATGAACCTTCACGATGGCGATTGGCGACAGCAATTTTTAAATCTCTTATGAATTGATCTAATGTCGTTCTTTTGATTGGGCTTGTATTCCTCCCACATAATAATCAGTTCCAAAATACAAGTTCGCTTTAAATTTAATTAGGTGAAACAAGTCGTAACTCGGAATACTACGTATGTCTACGGCTATATAGCCTTTAGCAATTAATTTATGATATGTCAAGTGAATCTGTGTGGTATATTTTCGTTGCTCGTTAGGTCACTTTAAATTGGCAATTATCTTGAAACGCCCTGTTCACTTTTGATTTTCGATTAAAAAGGACTTGACGGGATTCATCGCTAATGTTTTCAAAAGGGAGGAAGTGATGTCAAACTTTGCCCATGAACTCCAATCATGTTAGGTTTTCAAATGTATGAAATTTACTGAGATTAATTAAACACGATTCGATATATTTACAAGGAGAGGGAGGTCAAGTTGGTTGTACCTTTCCTTGGCTTGTCCTGGTCTCCCTGTCTCCTGCCGATGATATTCCATTTGGCCATAGCTGGGATGATTTTTATCAGGAAGCTGGATACAAGAGTGAGATAAAATATTATGGCTATGGATCTATATCCTATTGCAACAAATTTATTTGCAAAATGAGGTGGCGTGGGATATATAAGGTCCATGTTAGTCAGTTTTCAATGTACAAAATTGACGGACATATAAACCAAAACCAATATAAGGAAAACTGGTTTTTACGAACTCTGTCCGGCAATGCCGGATCGATTCTGAGAGAAAGGACCATCGGATACTGATGGTATGGATCAAAGGGCTGCGGTAGTCCGGAGAGATCCATGTGCTCATACCATTGGATCACTGGGCTGGTTGAAGTAGGATTAGAAATCTCAAAGAATTGGTTGCCATAGTCAAGGTCAAAGATGAACTTTAGTTGGAATCCATTCTCAAACTCCTCCACCTCCAACTTACTGATCCACCAAAGGGCATCTTCCTCAATCTCCTCCACTGGAATCTTGGGATGATTGATGATGACATTATACCAAAAGTCGTCATTAGTCTCGATCACTGCTGCCCGCTTATTAAAGCAGTTCTCGCGTAACTTGTTATCTCCTTGGGTATTTTCACTTCAAGAATCTCCTTGGTGGCCTTCCAGTTCAGCTTATTCAGCTCAATCAGGTTTTTATCAATATCACTCTGGCTATACTCAACATCTACCAACTTCCTGCGAAATGCTGGGGATATCATACTCCCCTAAAATCAAATTCAAACCAATTTACCTAATTCACTTTGAGAATTAATTTCTCCTATATATATGGAATCATACTTTGATCTGAAGGTTAGAATTAACGTGCGAAAGGCCTGCATTAATGTTATGCTGGATTAGTGAGGGTTCTCTACCAAAGGAGAATAGAACCACAATCCATGTTGGGCTTCTAAGTGACAGGATATATAATGCACTTCAAATTTCTAGTCTGTTGGGGTCTTTTCAAAAAAAATAGCACAAAATCTATAAAAAACGTGCTTGTCACTTTCCAATGTAAGAATCTGACAAGACCAGCGCTTACGACATATGTAATTTAATTATTGTCATAACAGGTTGTTTGCAAACAAGCATTCTTCTGGAGAGATGCATAGCGTTTGATAGCATGGCTCTGTAGAAAGCGGCAATTAACTATTGTCTACTAATGCGGGAAGGTCCCAAGGTGTGTCCCTCCTTCTTCAGACGGGTTCATTCCAGCCCCCTGGAGGAGGGGGACTGGAAGACAGTTGATCTCCTATTTACCGTCTTTATTTGGGCTATTTTTTTAGGGCGAGGAGGAGGGGGACATTGCAGTACTATTAATTTTGTCCAAAATGTTGGAGCTTCCCCAACACCAAGCGTATTGTTTTTAATTATCCGGATCTTCGGACCTCTTTGACAATAAGTCGACGCCAGGAATTCAAGAGGATGAGAGGTCTGCTGCGCATGTACAAAAGAAAGTTGATGTACATTAAATTAAATTTAACTACATGTGTGCGTGCAATTTTGGGAGAACAGTAGTGAGCTTATCGAAAGTGCCAGCTTAAACCACATGCCGTTCAATTGTGGACGGCATAGCAACGTAACAATCCTGACAATCAATTATGCAAATAAGTTGAATGTTTACTTTTATGACATTTTTTCATACTTTGATTTTACCATTTGGCACTGAATGAATACTAAAGATTGCGGAGCAATATTTGCGCCATTGCCAAGTAATCTAACCCAACATCCCATAAAATGTTCGTCATTTTCCAATGTAAGAATTTGACACCAAAAAATTAACATTGCCAGGAAACTTGAATGGTATCAGTTTAAGGTCATGTTGAGTACTCATAGTGCAGTTCTCCGGTTACTATATAGTAATTATATACTAACATTGTAAATGTTTTGCATCACCTGTCTGTTGCCATTTATCGACATTATATCCTAACAAATCTAACACAGGTTTCCATAGGATAATGATTTTTGGTTTATCGCAAAAACTAAAATGTTGCTTCCGGGGTAGACTAGGACCACGGAAAGTGCCATAATCTCATAGCACTCCGAATCCGGTCGTGTCATTCATTTTCGGTACAGATTTACCCGGAGAAACAAAAACAGTCATTTATGTTATCCGATATATCGTATAAACAAGCGTTTGTGCTTTGGTGCTCTGGTTATTTTCCAATGTAAGAAATTGACCAAGTTAATTGAAAAATAGTCTAACCTAGATGAAACTGGTGGGGTAGGTTCACCATCAAGATCACCATCAAGTTAAAGTCAGCGGAAACTATAATTCATCTTCTTCACTATGAGGTAGACTTCTCAAGTATTTCAATTTCGTACGTGTAAATTGGTGACCAAGGTCATCGCCTCATCGAGAATATGCATGTTTATCTGCGAACCAGTAAATTATTTTGATATTACGCGATTTATCTTAAAGTTCACGAGTACAGGGAATGCAAAATCATATGATAGGCACATCATTTCATGCCTCTCAATTTTGAGAGTTACGACAAGATAATAAATGCAGGGGTGTAGGAAATATATTAATCTCTTTGCTCCGACATAGAGCATTGTTGAGCAAATTGCGATGAACAGGAATCAGTGCATGGTGCGTGCCATTTTAATTGAAAGGAAAGAAGAGGGGGCATAAATCATGTTGTATTGTAATAATTTTCCTCACTGTAATATTCCCAGCAAGGGTCTGTTGGATACCATCCGACAGTCAGATGGGTTATCAGATGTAAATCTGAGAATTAAAAACTTCATATCCGATATAATCTGAAATATTCCAGAAAATCGGTCACCCCTTATATGCATAAGATCTAAGGTAATGATTTATACAGAATACAATTTTCTACGATGCTGACGTCCAAACATTATGGAAGCTCAAAGGGAACATATCCCAGATTATTATATGAGCGTAGCTTGTAATAAGCTTTATGATCCGTTTAACCTTCATGGGTTGCCATGAAACTCAACAAAAAGCAAATGATTTGGATTCTAGAATGACCAGCCCGAGATAATCCACCGTATCTCCGGATTCTTGACATCTCTCATCTATCCCCCGAAATTCTCCCCGCTAAAAAATCTAACACAGCTTCCATCATCAGGATAATTAGTCTTTGGTTTCCTGCAAACATTAAAATGTTGCTTCCGGGCTCGGTTCAGGTTAGCCCGTAATCTCTCATATGTTGTAGCATTAGTTCTGGGAAGATTATGTCTATGTTTGCAAGTCAACCTTTGTAGTCATCGTGTCTGCACTATCCCTTATGACGCTGACGTTATGATGTACCGCGCTTAAGCATTGCCTGATATTTTTTCTCCGCATGCAAAGAGGTCACATTGGTCTCGTCGCCAGTGTATTCATCAAATCCTACCCTGGCACATTGATCACTTCCATCAACTAAGATCTCGTTGAGAACCCTATAGGTCCCGGCTGATATACATGTACGTAGCAGCACTGGAATTAACAAAGTAAAATTAAAAGTAAATCATACATGCGAATGCGTGTTGTTGCAAATTTACCTCGTTACTTTTGTTACGCAGCTAACCCTTTCTATTGTTTCATTTTCTACTGCCATTAACATTGAAATGGAAATTAGAGCTATGAAAATTATTGCAAATGTCGGAAAATGACTCTTTAAATTAAGTCTGTGAGTGTATGCACGTATGAACGGTACAGCTTGTTTTATTCACGTGCTTTAGTGTGTTTGTTAAAGTATCTTCACAAATGAGTCTCAAATTAGCACAGGAGGGCAAACCCGTGCTGATAACGCTGTAAGATTTTCTCCATTTCCGAATTTTTGATGAAAAATACTGCTATTCCATTTGCCAAAAATGGAGAGAAAGCTCAGCTCGTAACTGACTCAAAGATGACCAGAGACAAAACAATTTATTTTAAAATTCCGTAGATATACTTATATATATATTATACTTAGATATAATTGTTTTTACCTCTCTTGAGAAAGGTCAGCACGGACTTGATCCCTAGTTAAGTATAAACTGTTTGAACACTGTGTCAAACTGTTAATAAATATGGTAAGTAAGGGCTGCTAAACCGTCGTAAACCATTTTTTACTTCTGAAGGTAGTCAAAAATGGCAAGGATCAATCATTTCCCTTTTTTTCTAGGATGGTTCACATTCACAAATCAGAAATCACCCATCAAGGAGTATTTCGCATTTCGCATTTTGTAAATTTACTAAAATTGTATGCAGTTATTGTCCAAGGTTGTTTAATTGGTTATACGTTGAACAAAACGAAACTGAAATAAAAGGGGGGGGAATATTTGAAGAAATCACTGGCTCGGTATCTACATAATATCCAACGTACGAATATGTGTAGAATACAATTTTTAAAAAGTTCATTAATCATAACGAGAATGAGGTAGTTTGACATAGTGAGGTACGGCAATGCATTACTGGATAAGGAATGCATGCAAAGCTTTGCAGATTTGCAACTGTATGCATTGCCCGTCGTGTCGTGATTTTTTTTTGGCTTATTTGCAGATTTGTTTTGTACAGGAAGTTACTTGATTCATATGTTGTGTCTCGTAATCGTTTTCACTAAGCAGTTCGGTAGGTCAACAGAGACATTTTTGAACATGACCAGGGCCCCTGGCTTCGTAGCGTTCTTTTATTTGAATTTGTTTCCCATCCTACTACCTAGATGGGGATATTACGAAGATCACCACTAGTGATTCTCATGATATCATCGCGCACATTTCTTACGCCTTGGACTGTAAATTTTAAATGCATTGCCTGGTCTGGCCTCTGGTCTAAAAGGTTACTTATTTTGCATGAAAAGGAAGAGGAAAAGAGATAGAAGGGGCAAAGGCCTTCTATTGGCTATCCCTTTCTCTTTACATGAATTGAACCTTCATAAGGTTAAAAGCGAAAATGTAAATGGGTCATCAAATGGTACACATCAATATTATAATTGTAAGCTTCCACTAATTACAAATAAAATTCTAATGCTGTAGGGGTCTAAAACATTTGAAGGCATTCCTTCACAACAAGTAGCTCCAAGCTACGTTATGCGAGACTCGTAGACTCCAATAATAGTGTTTGCTCAGTTATGAACTTCCTCGATGACGACAGCAATTTTTTAAATCTCTTTTAAAATGTTCCAATGATTTTTTTTTGGTGTGTTGGACTAATATCGAAAAGTCGGTCCCCATTTTTTTTCCATCTGCATGGGCAGGTATTCGTACATTAACGGGTTAGTTCATAATAAGCCGAATTAAGCCGCTTCCTCGATTGGGGTTTTCCCAACCTAGACATTAAATTGCTCCCTAGTGTGCATAGTGATTCAAAACCTAATTGCCATGCAGTCTCCTCAAGCCTTTTAATTTGTACTTGAGTTTTTGCCAGCGAGCAACTACGCAACGTTTCATTTGCTGTGAATCACTACTAGTGATATTAACTGACAAAAAGCTACCTAAGTAGGTATGTTGCAGTTTGTGCAAGTACTCCCGTCACTTTCTAATGTACGGAACTGGCACATATTAATGAAATTGAACGTTAATTGCCTAGGAATGTTAGGAGGAATGATTGTAAATTGCGACAAGTGGAGACTATTCCTCTGGATTCCGAAGATATTCATCAGAATTCATCTGAATTCATCACAAAACATCGTATATATCATCATCCACTTCAACATAAAAAAGGTGTTGCAATAGCATGTGGATCTTTGTCTACCTTACCCTCATGTTTCATATTCAATAGGTATTGAGAAACATCCACACGTACCCAACTAACTATGAGCACATGCTTCATGAATACTTTTCCTGGCCTAGTTAGGTTCATGCTCTGGTGCTGGCCCACGAAACTTAAGAACAATACTTTCAAAACCTAAGAAATATGAAGGCATTAGTTGAATTTGATATTGAGTAAACCTCACGGTTTTCTCTACGACATGGTATTGTACCGTGGCGAATGTTTAATGTCGGTTACAAAAACTAAAGATTGTCATTTAAACCTTTGGATTTAAAAAAGTTAACGCAGCGTCTCCATAAGTCTGACTTATTCTTGAATCGGGTTACGGTTAACAAACTAGACAGGTTGTATAAATTAAATGCATGACTGGCACGAACACATCTGTGTCCGAATGTAGTATAGGTGTTTATATGGAATAGAAACGATTTTGTCATTAAATGATTAGTGCATTATATATTTTTTTAGGGTTAACTAGAAATGTAAACTGGCCGATTTTTATTTCATTTGTTTTCGTTGCTTATCAATGGTATTCGTTGGCATTATCACACCAGCTTGAAGGTTAGCAGGTTAGGTAACAAAAACGTGGCTTGTTCAATGTTTGTAACCGACCACCCTGAGAAACCATTTTATTTGGTAAGTATGTGTCGATCTTCCAGTCCGCCGATGATATTTCCTCCATTGATTTGAACGAAGAGTTGTAGGAAATATATATTGTTAACATTCAACGAAGACTTATTTTCATCCAGAGGAAGGATTTTTTGATGTCTATCTATCAATTTAATATTCAGGTTTGTAAACATTTCTGATTCTTATGACGGAGACAATGTTGCATTTTCTCCACCTACTATAGTCATTTCCAAGGTTAGGAATTGATAGAGATTGATGAATTAAAATGGTAACTCCAATTCTAAATTGCATACAACCCAGTTGAGACCTTTGCTTGCATGATATTATCTTCCATTTATATAACCAAGCTTATAGAAGTGATACATGGTTTCAACAAGACAAAGGGGATGCAGTTAGATGTATTCAATAGGTAAGTCTGGATGTAATCAGACACACATCACACATTATACAATAATGATCAGTGCCTGCAAGAGATGGACATAATTAATAATTAAGGGAGGAAAAATAAGAATGGTATCAATTTGAACTTACCACATCTTAATGCTATCATTAGTATCATTGATAACCCCATTACTCACAATCATTGTGTAATAACCATCATGCAGCGAATCCTTGATGAATTTCTTGATGCATAGAAGGCCTCCTTCACCAATCCAACCATGAT
>JAQIXQ010001307.1:0-15670 GCA_034700485.1 Pseudosinella alba | reverse complement strand
TGCGTTGTTTTAATTAGGATAACAATTAACTAATTGCGCATTCGGGAAAATGGTTATGACCACGTTGAAGAGGACGGACGATTTGATATTTTTGCATAAAGCTCATGGTGTTTCGGTAGTATCCAAGATATGAATGTCCTTGTAAGGCATTTGGTAGCCAAGGTTCAGACTTATCTATTTTGTGGTTGAACTGGGACATGAGTTTTTGGATGCCCATGCTCGTTTGTAATACATTTTTATAAAGGCTTTTGCTGTTAAGTAGATATTTTCTTGAATGAAGCAGCAAAAGCAGATTAAGAATCAATCCAGAGCTTCACCAGGACGCAATCATATTCACATGTGAGCAAAGCCAAATTCAATTTAGGTATCTCCTTCAGAGATTTTGAAAGCCAAATTATAACAGTTTACCATTATATTGAATGTTCTTTTTCCAAATTATTTTCCAGTTTTGAATAAAATCACTCTTAAAATAATTTAATCGCCAATTTCGAATTAACTGTGAACGGGATCGGATGCGAGAAAGAATTAATTTGTGTAAGTTAACCAATAATTAATTAACTAATAACTAATACTCGTCTGTATCGTATTGAGCAATGCATATAAAACTAGTAATGTCTACAATGGCTCCCACGACGGTCCCTTCACTAAGAAAAATTTAGCGAGTTTGTTGATGACAAGTTCACTATGTTTGCCAAGTCTTACGAAATGTATATTATTTGGGTTATTTCCCAAGCTCCCATTTACAATTAATCATAATAAATACTTTCCCAAAACTGGCAGCCATGTAACTTGTGAAGCGTCTGCCATGTCAACTCCAATAATCCGCTGGGGATATCACATAACCATGTTTAGGATATGGACAGCAGTCGACCCACATCTCTGCTTAATATCAAATTCCGACTCAATTTAATAATACATTTTTTTTTCATATGTCAGTCAATATGAGTCAGCAACGGTTAATATAAAAATCGATGGAAAGACATAAGCCAGTGCGGAGAATGTTAAATAGCTGATTATTGTATGTAATAGACGCTGACTTGTAATCATAACTGACAACAACTACGTATCTAAAACTTTATTACAATTGTATTTAGACATAAGCGGAGAAATGATGCCGATAGTTATGTTATTCACATTGTTAAATAAAAGCCGACAACGAGAATGTAAAATCGTAAATTATAAATAAATTAAACTTTTCGGCCGAATGGTGATTACATGAGATGCTTCCACTATTTTGACTATTCATGCATGACAGAATGTTTATCAATCAATTCGATGAATTTGGGCAAGTATGTAATTAAATATAAATTGGCATTCACGTCTTCTTAATTATGCCATGAGACTTATGTAACAGGTCGTTTAAATAATATGCCCCATAAAACATGTATATCGTTCTCCCCCTGTCCGCCAATTCGCAAATCCAGAAATGCACGAATGTGAATAAATTTCAATCAATTACTGTATATATGTTAGTATCGTATTACAATATGTCGTAGAATAAATGAGTTGCGAAATCAAAATCAGTTTGTTCATTATAGTTCGCCTTTCAGGATAGTTCCAAAGCATACTATTTTCAAGTATTTGAACAAACAAAAATGCCTCCAAAACAACGACGTAGCTTCCTGGTTGACCAGGAAGTGGTTTACAGTAGGGAAACGTTATCCTCGATGAATTCCTTGTACAGCCACATGTACTCAATCTTCCTTGAATGGAACCCAGAAACAAACGCATTTTTCACGAGTGGAAAAAACCACACAAAGTACATGACGCAGAGAATGGTGGATCATATCCTATACGGCTTTCTGGTAGCTCTTTCTTCCTGCCTGGTATTCGCCTCCCCATCCAAATTCAAGTTGATGAATTTGCACATCAGTTCTGCTATTCTACCTATCGTGATGATAACCAAGGAATTCATGCGGATCGCATGGAAGAATTTGGACGATGTCGTCTCAGCATTTGAGCAAATGAAGAGGATTCTGCGAGCAATAAGCGACCAACGTAAAACCACTGTGGGTAAAGTTACGAACAACTGGAAAGTGGCTAATTTAATATTGAGGAATTCCGTCTTGTCCCTTGGTGTGCTGATGCCGATTACCATCCCAATATTCTTGACTATGGAGAACCTCGACATGTTCTATAGTCTACAAGTGCATCTTAAGGAATCCAGTTTATGCAAGAATGGCCAATGCGAGGCATTCCATCCCATCATGGTCATCTTCAGATACTCATGCTTAGCGTTACTCTTCGTAGAGGGATTTCGCTGTTATGGCTTATGCGTCCCCTCCCTTTTCTACTGGTTGGAGATGCAGTCCAACTATTTCCGCATTTTGAGGGACATTCCCCAAAGTAAATTTGTTGCTTATTTATATACAGTCGGATATTGTGTCCCGGACTTTTGCGTCCTGTCTTAACTCATTGATGAATATCATGCTTGGAGGAATCCTCTGCGTTGTTGTGGTATGCAACGTGGTGAGCATAAAATACTTTGGGGAGTTCCCACTCCATCTATGCTGGTTTCTGCCTGTCTTCTCAGCCTTATGCTTTGGGGCAATTTCTGTGGTCCTCCCATTTATCGTGGAGTGCCATGAGGTTACAAAGACTTTAATAAGCAGAGCTAAATTGGAGGCACACAATAACTGCAGGGATCAGTTCCAGCGTAGGATTGTAGCAAGGGAGCTGAAGGCACTGAGGCCCATCTCCATAAAATGTGGCAGCTCATTTGTGTTGAAGAGAAGCACAAAGTCGTCATTTTATGATGCTATTGTTCAACGGACAGTTGATGGGATTCTAATATAGCTACCTATGAAAAAATGTCCATCAGGCTCGTGTCCAAACGTGCCACAAAAGTAAATGCATTGAAGCCTTTGTCAGTTACTATACGAGCATAATTTGTTTTGTAAAATAGTAAAATCTTGCTTCAACGTTAAAAACAACATGCACGTAATACTACGCAGGCAATAATGCATAATAATTAGGGCGAGTCAAATTCTGCTCTCTTTGGAACTATTTTCTGCTTTCCCCCCATAAATTGCGCTTTACTTGCTCTTTCTCAATAAATTACGCGTATTGGAAGTCTTTGAAGTTTGGAAGAACCTTCTGGAAGCGTTTTAAATTGTTTCTACGAGTTTTAATGTCATGCTGACCCGTTATTAGCAATTTTTTGTTCATAAAATACTTTTTGTGACTGACATAGGGCAGGAAAAGGTAGAATTGGATTCACTGAATAATATATTATGTATATTTAATAAATCGTAAGCTCAAATATATTTTGGGAACGAACCTGTTAGGCTGTTTGTCACACAATTGTTGATTTTGTAATTTTGTCCATACAAATTTCAATAGTCATTTTAAGTTTACAAAAACTACTCTCTAGGCTACCTTCTCCGAATTAATTTCAGGTTTAACTGAAACCTGAAATATTTCTCCTTTAGGGACTTCCTGTCCCTCCTTAACAGCATCTGAAATTGCCCGTCCTTGTTCCTTCACAATTAGCCTCTCATGCATCAAATATGACGCAGTCCCCACCAGGGTAATCCCCAGAAAAACCATCAGCACTTTGTGAAGTCCCAACGCGTTACTAACAAAAAATACCACCCCGACAGTCCCACCCTGGAAGAACCGGAATAGTGCCAGCGCCATGGAGGGATCCTCCCGCCAGACCACCCCAACCACAGCCATCATCTGAGGCATCAGACATCCATCCCCCAGTCCCAAGAGGAGTGCGCAGACCATTGCAATTTTTACTGAGGGCGGGCTAATAAGCGATTCCTCTGATGTTGGTCCGGTTGCAGAGGAATCTGTCAAGTTGGCATAGATCATGGCAATTGCAGCGCAGTGGGAAATCCCAGCAACGATCACGCCAATAGATCTACTCCCTATAAATGAGAAGCCCATTAGCTAATTGTGAATAAATTTAATTGCCAATCTTGCTCATCCCATTCATTCCTCACTTGACTTGAATATCCTGCTCCCCACAATCCCAAAAATCATTCCCGCGGCCATCGTCCCAATCCCAATCAATATCCCTGCAAATCCCACATATTTCTTTGCGTCACTCCCAAATCCCTCGGTAAAGCCCACGGCAGCGGGGTAAATGGCCGAGTAGATTGCCACCTCCAGCCCGCTATAAAGACTGGGAGGGATTAAGAGCAACATGTGCTTGTTGGAGAGGAGACGAAATGAGCCCGTAAAAGTGGACATGATGCTGGTCTCCTTTTTGGGCTGATCCTCTGCCTTATCTTTATCGCTTCCACTAAAACAAAAAGGTCATTAAGTACAAATCACTTTAAAGTTAAGCCATAGCCATATTGAATAATCTGGATTTAAATGCAGTCTTTAAATTAGGCAATTACGCTTGAACGGGCTCGCCCAAAAAGCAAAGTATCAATGTGCCCAGGCCAGAGACGCATGCAAGGATTAGAGTGACCCAAAATCGGAGTTGAGGGTCGATGCGACTGACACCTTGGAACCTCCAAAAGACGAATGCACTTCCCAGGACAACTCTAAAATTAGACATTAGACACTTAAAATATAATTCAAAATTATTTGCAAAAATTATCAATTTCTCATCACTTTACCCCGATGATTGAATTGTCCAATAAATGCCCATATTCTTGTTCATCGTCTTGGCCGTATTGCACCGTGTAAAATATACTCCATTCGACACCCAAAGACATCCAGCCGCCAGCCCAAGGAGCACAGAAGTTGCGTAGAGTAGCCACGTTCGAGGATATAAAAACCCCGCGATGAAGGCTCCATAAGGGATGGAAGCCATGACCAGCGTCCTCTTCACCCCAAGCGTGTTCACGATGGTGGGGGCGATGAAGTTGGAAAGGCCAAAAAATGCGTAGATCAGAGCCAGCGAGATGAAGCCGTCCCCTTCAAAAGTTGGGTCGTCATCCGCGACGCTTTGCAAAATTGCTTTCTTTAAATATAAAAAAAATTGGGATAAAAATTAATTCCGGCGTAAATAAGAAAATGACACTTTTTTGTCTAGCCGTATCTACTATCTACCTCAATAGCACCCATTGTCAGGAAAGCTCCCATCAGTAGCTGGAAAGCTATGCTGAAGAGTATAATTTTGCTAAAATTTGGGTCCTCTGCCATGTTGGCGATTTTTTAAAGATTTTTTAAAAATAAATTAATATAATTTAGAAATAGGTGGATCGCAAAGCAGCTCTGGACAAGAAGTGAGGCATTGTTCACATAATTATGCAATTTCATTTTGATTCATTATCTTTACGTGGACTTACTAAGCAGTACTTGCGTCTGGACAATAAATAGACAGCTATAATATATAAAACCATGGCTAGCTTAAAACAGGATTATATACTAAACCAGTAGAAATTTTATTTATTGACACAACATTAAAAAGTCCATGAACTTGGATTAATTTTCAATTTCAACTTCAATAACTCCAGCCAATAAAATTTGTTTAATGGCTTGGCCGGTTAACATTCTCCTTGTACCGCCCTTCAATATTCCCAGCGGGATAGTAGCTTGCCACTACAACCCAGCGCTTTTGTCTGGAGTTCCATGCCACCCCGATTCCCACAGAGCTCGTTGACTTCCAAACCATTTGGGAGAAGCCTCCCGAGTCACGACTGAAACCAGGCCGGTTGTAATCATAGTGGGACTCCCCTTTATACCAGAGGGCGATTGAGTCCCGTACGGCATCCTCCTTCTTAGCCACACCACTCAACCAAGCCAAGTTCTCTCCGTATCTATTCCCGTTGGAGTTGTGGAACTTGTCATGCCTTGCAAGGTAGTCTGCATGCTCCTGGGCATGTCGCTGCACCTAAAATTATTTAATAATTAATTAAGTCCAAAATTTCAATTGTGAAGAGAGGATTTTAAATATGAAACATTTTTATTTTTACTTCTCCGTAATCGGCCTGTAAATCTGGAACGTTGTGCTTCCTCCTATATCTGTTATGCTCGGTTGCTGCGAGTTTCCCCAAATCTGAAATGAAACAAGAGAGGTCAAAGGTTGCTCATGTCTGATTTGCATCCAAGCTCAACTTTTAATCAATTTAACAAATTTATCTTTTGACTAACCCCGTTCATTGTTTGAAGGTGGTTGTGGTGGTGGCCGATGAGGAGCTGATGTTGTGTGTTGGGCTTGCGGCTGGTTTGGGCAGAACTGAACAGAGCTAATCTCATTATCAAAGTCATCCAACGAGACTCGATTTGAATTGATTATCTCAAATCGTCCTCCACAGTTGGAAAGTTCATAAGCGTAAATACAATTCTTATTGGCATAAATAGATGAAGTCCGATCATCAAACTCGGACGGAAGGTTGTAACATCCGTGGCTGGTCAGGTCAACGGTGATGGAGTCTCCTGTATATTTAAATGAACTTTAGTGCAACTCTAATTATAACATTTGCACAATTCTTATAACGTCTACAATTACCTCGATAATTAGGAAATTCATATAAAACGATCTTTGCGGCGTCACCAAACCCAATCGCCACCAGTAGAATGGCCAGTGAACTTTGCATAAACTTCATGATGGTCCTCCAAAACTCGTCGATCCTATTCTGTAGCTTAACACGAATGGATTGAAATGACAATCTTAAGTGGCTGGCTGCACTGTGGCGGCTGCTCCTGTCATTTGTAAAATTGACAGAAATATTTGTTCGTCATTATTGACGCGTTTTATCTCGCATTCATTCATTCACTACGCATTGTGGATTGGCTCCTTAATTGCTCCACACATACTCGTCATCAACTTTAGCTAAGGTTATTATGGGATCCATTGTTTTGATTATCTAAGTTTGGCTTAATTACTAATTTATTCCAGGTGGCATTTTATATCAATTGGAGGATTCCTAGAAAATCTTTGGAAAGTGATTTATTATGTAAATGGACCATGACATAATTTGTCGATAGATAAATAATAATATGCCCTGATAAACATGCCTAGGAAATACAGTATATCAATCTTTTCATTTGTTTCCTAATCGACGTATTGCGGTTTATTTCAACCGTGGAGTATACGCAATCGTTTCATCAGATTTTGTGTTACATAATTATATCAAATTTACCGTTAAATAGCGGGTTATGGGAGGAAAAATAACTGAATTATACATGACCTTGGAGATCGCTTGCTAAAACAGCAGAAAAAAATCAACATGAAGCTTGCAGGCGTAGATAAAGACTCTGAAATTAATTGCATTGAAGATATGAACGACATCTCATTTCTTTCTCCTATCTCAGATGTTACTTTCGCGTGTTTGGCCTTTTATTTCGTATTCATTTATTTTGTCGTGATTTGATCAGATCCCTTATCATGCTGAAATGACGAAGGTAACAATTTCGATATCGAATTTTGATCTAAAGATGTAGACAATTTTAGTCAAATCGTATTCCTACAGGTCACACAAAATAAATATATAAATATTTTATTCCTTATCTCTCATTCACCGTCTACAGTCCTTGAGATTTTGCCTTAAGAAGACCGGTACACATTTCTATAATAGTAATGAGTAGGGCCAAAAGTTGAATGCTCTTTTTTGCAATTTTTTCTTGCTGCTTTCGAAGTAAAAATGCTTTTAATGCTCTTTTTCAAGGCCTATCCTGCACATGTTAACGTTGCCTATCCTGCCAATGCTTTTGGCCCAGTCCTGCTTTACGACCCGTACGCACGGTCCTTTGAAAAGTGCTTTATTTTACATATGGCACATTACATTACATTACCACTTGAATTATATGTTCATGATAATACGTACCAAAAAATGAACTTTTGTATGTACAATTTGTTAAATTATCGAAAAAATGCCATATATGCTCAAAAAAAAATTTTTATTGCCTTCTGATATTTTTTATTGCTTTTATTGCTTTTATTGCTTTTATTGCTCTTTTCAAAATTTAAAAATTACATATTTGAAATCGTCGTTCGTCCCTTGTCACAAAGGACCCGGCTCTAACCTATCTAAAATGATGAATAAATTCAAATGCTTTTAATGCCGATTTGGGGCCTTAGTAATGAGCTTCATAAAGTAGGACATGAAACGAAACTAAAAAAGTAGTTTAAAGTGGTTTAAACAAATGACAAATTACAGACTACTTAAATTAATATTGAAGTACCGATAACTTGAGAAAATGACAGCTCGTATTGATAGGTATTTTAATTTACCGGTTCCAATTGCTTCACCGGAAATTAGAACATACAACATAAGGGGCAATTTAAATGCATATATATTCAAGTTTCATCTCCACGAAGTATTCCCTTTGGTACTGAAATGCCCCCAGCATTTTAGCAAATTAAGGATGGAGTTTGAAAGCTAAGGTGTAGCTAAAAGTGAGATACGGTTTAGGATTTATACATTTACTTTCATAAGCTCATTTTATGTTAGTTTCCACCAATTTAATAATTCAAGTTACCGAGAGAAGTATCAATCAGAATGAAGCATTTTATTTACCGGAGAAGGATTTTACGATATATCCTTCTCGCTCATAACAGCGTTCCAAGAGTGTACTTTCCAGATTCTCGGAAGTCCCTCCGCATTCCGCTCCGGTCTCAGCTTCTACGCATCCCGGAACCGATCGTAATTGACATTTACGAGTATCCCACTAACCTTGGTAGATATAATCTCGCTGAGCTTCAAAAGGGCTCCGGGTCCGACCTGCCAGGTCGCCTGCCACAGATTTTCCGTAGTATAACGAAACTCGTTTACATAACAAGTGTGTCTCGCTTTGCCCCGCCATTATTAAAGTCGATAAGGGAAAACGCGAAGATTCTTCATAATGAAATGAAATATCTTTGGCAGTCATTCATCCCGTTGACATTTCATGCTCGTTACATACAATCCACTACTCCATTATTAGTAAATCCAGTCCAGTTTAATTCGCCGTAATCAATTTTACAAATTATACAATCCTTAACAGTTATTCTTCCTTCTAATTGTATGATAATCGATATATTGCAGCTATAAATTGCTGAACATCCGGATGTAGTAATAATGTGATCATTTAACTAGAATGAGGAAACCAGCAAAAAGGAAATATACATAATTAAAAGGAAAGTGATTTTTCGAATTTAACATAAGCTAGTGCCGCCCATGGAAATTTCGGTTTCCTTTCGGAAGATACATTTCCAATAGAGTCAAAATATTAACACTTTCGTAAAACGTCGGAAGTAGCTTTTCCAGTACATCCAACGAATACGGGAAACAGTTTTTTTTTATCTAATATAGGTAATGGCATGTCGATCCTAGCTTTACACGTGGATTCATATGCTTGCTTATTATCAGGGCTTGGCGAGAATGATATAATTTTTCTTAAGTTCCATTTGCATAGCGTTCTTGTTACGTTACGTTAAATCATATTTGTACGTTGGTCATCAGTTGCTCTGAGTTTTATTTAACTTCAGTCCTAATCTATTTAGTTTGGACAGTTATGACAATTCCGAGAGATATTTTTAACATCAATGGCTAATTTAATACAACTTGGCATTCGACAACTTAAGAATGACATTTCAAAGTAAAAATTAATGGAACCTAATTGTAGACTATACGTTGGTAGGCACTTGGGGGAATAATATTTGACATTGACAGGTACCAAAAAGGGACTAGGAAGAATTAGGTATCTATTCCATTGCAATGGATAATTTCAGCACAACAGCAGGTCGTAGCAAAAAAAAATATTCTTGAATTTTCTAGGTATTTACCTTAAAGGATTAAAGGACGGGTAAGAGAGAAAGGAAAGCAAAATGTTACAATTTTTTCTCGAAAGCATCATCAAATCCCCGATGCAAAAAATGCAATGATGATAAATCACTGAAAATAATATCGGCATATGAATTAAGTAACTTTTTATCTTTTTTATCTATCCCATTTACTGTCCGGATTTATACCATTGTCTTTGCATATCTGTATAGGCGTCACTGGGCGTTCTGACCTTTAGGATACGAGCGAACGTCATAATTTGGAAAACTTTGCACGCAAAAAAAATGCCGATTTTTTGGGCCTTGAACATACGCAGGGAAAGAATATGGCACAGCTATGCATACTGAGCCTATATCCATGACAAGTATTGCTTTGCTACATTGTCATTGTCAAAGACTTAATTACTTATCCAATTAAAAGTCAATTAATCAATCGGATGTCAGATACGTGCCCTGGAAACGAGAAGAATTTTTCTCATCTTATATTGTTGATTGTTTTGATATTTAATTTTGAGTTGACAGTCTTATTTTCATGCGTCGGGTGTCTGCGAGGATCTATCAATTATGGTTTATTTTTAGCAATTGGCAACTTTGTGCACATTTACTCACCAACGATTACGTTACCGTGAATAAGTTAGTCATTATGGAAAGCTAAGGGGAGAAATTCCAACGTAAATT
Source organism: Pseudosinella alba (assembly GCA_034700485.1). Classification (NCBI taxonomy): domain Eukaryota; kingdom Metazoa; phylum Arthropoda; class Collembola; order Entomobryomorpha; family Entomobryidae; genus Pseudosinella; species Pseudosinella alba. The sequence goes on along the minus strand of JAQIXQ010001307.1, from coordinate 5,322 downwards.
GAGCAATTAGAGAAAATTTACCATTCTTAATTGTGGACAATGAGAAGGTACTTAAGCTTGGTCAAAATGCAATTTAAAAGGTACCCAGGCAAACTACCAAAATAGCAACATGAAAACAAGTAGAAATCTAAGGAAAATTATTTTAAGTTTTCCAAGTAAATAAGGATAAGGCTTAATGCACATTTGGGAAATTCCGTGAAAGGTTTAGTGAATGAGCCCTTGACATTTCTTTGCATTTTTTCCCTTAAGTAAATAGGTAGTAAAATATATCTGCTTACTTACAGTGTTTTACTTATGCGTTATATCGAATTTAGGTACTAAAACCTGCTAACTCTTTACCGACGGCTGTCGTAATTTTCCCTCGTAGGTTCCTTCGACATTCCGTTAAAGTTTCACGATTTGAAAGACCCAAAAATTTATCCTTTTCAAACCAAATATAAATATATCAAGCTGTATCCATTTCATTTCTTAATGCTTTCCCAAACGTATATAAGCACCCCAATTTGACACTAGATATTACCAGTCTCTCTGAATCCCTTCGTCGGTCAATATCGGCTGTAGCAAATTGCTAAATAGTCAGGGCATATCCGGTAAACTTATATTTTTATTTTTTATTGATTTCTAAGAATCATATAGTATGCCTTGGTCGTAAATTAATTTCCATTTTGTTTAAACTGAAGATTAATCGTTTTCAATACTCTTGACATATCCCAATTACTGTTTCTGATAGCTTGATATTTTAGTAACAATTTCAAAAATCCGATTAGAGTAAAATGAAAATGAAGCTAGCAATGGGAACGCTGAAGCTGGTTATTATACAATTATGCATTTCCTTGTACATGGTGGATTGCAATTCACATCTGGAACGGTAAGACTACTTTACAATGAATCTGTAATAAGACGACCGATAAATTAGACATACAATTAATACAATTATTTGAGTCTAATAGCGTAAACTTGGGGAAATTTTCCACACGTTCTGATTTTTATGTCAATCCAATTCATTTGTTTCTTTCAGATCTCCTCCTCGTCCTTTGCTTCTGGAGGATCCATCCGGATATTACAGTTTGCGGAATTCATCAGACACGCACGGTGACGATGACGAGGAATTTGTACGACTTGTCCGTACGGGGAAGTACATTCTCAGTGGATCCAACCACTCACTTGCCAAATTCTTACGGACGAGTCAACACCAGTTAATATGTCCAGATGGGAAGCATTGCACAATGCTAAATAGCCAAGGTCGGGTTGAACTGAAAATGGAAAATGACCAGAGTGGGATTGAATGGAACATGAACAATGACCGGGGATTGCTTGGATTGACAATGAAAATTGTACTACTTGAACGTGTGACATTACTCGGGCTCCTCTGCACGGACAGGGAATGGTTCTCGCCGGAGCAGAATCAATTGGTTATCTACACTCTCCATTTTAGGCTCATTCCTGGAGTTTGCTTCACGCGTTATCAACATTTAAGCTTTTGTGATAAGCCCATGATCCTCTTCCCAAGTGATTCCAAATGCGTTAGATTTTTTCGGGGTGAGAATTGCAGTGGAGGGGCAGTGGTAGATATTTACTCTGATGGGTTGAGCATGGTGGAAAATGCCATTTTAGGATCCAAATCCTTTGCTTTTTGTTAATTATATGTTGATTTATTATGGAGTATGATTGCTAAAACTGTCTATTTGATATTATCTATATTTTTTAAGTTGAATCTAATATATGAATTTATTTTGATGATAAACCCTTTGTCCAACTTGCTCGTATTTTTGTCAAGTTCACAAAATAAATTAATAAAAATCCCCCGTTTGGTAAAACCTGACCATGAATATAACTGTAATGGGTGAATCTTCTTTTAAATCGTATTAATATCTTCAAAGCTTCAACACAAAACTGCATAGTCCATATCATACGAATCCCCGAAAATAAACTTAGCGTACCTATTAGCTATACGTAACCTTACATCGTAGTTCCATTGCATCGGTCCTTGTTGCGATATTTACAAATAATCCAGATTTGTAGGTTTTTGCATATTTTTATACGGGCTATTTTGCTCTACTTTTCTGAGCTTTTGGATGCGAACGAATCTCATAATTTGGAACAATTTGCCGCACAAAAGGAACTGCTTATATTGGCGGTCTTAGCATTCATACACAGACCAAAATATTTATTATACATTTGATGTATTTCAGGGATTATTTTGCTAACTTTCAGGATTTCCTCCAAAACGTTACGCAATATTTGGCTGAGCTCTACCACTTCATTTCAAATGGAGCATTTTTTTTATAGGAAAATCAAAGTCCGATTTTATAGAATACTGGTCCGAGTTTGCGTTTTGTATATCTGATCAAGTGATCAGCATCACGAAATTACTTTGGTGTGTGTCAGGTACAGATCTGTTCTGTCAAATTACATAATGGAACGGAATTTGATACGGATAGAGATTACCATTTTATTTTGTCTCGTTTTTGACTCTGCAATATCTATAACTGTATATGGAGTCTTTCGAAAACAGGACAGTCGTCCCAAAATAGTACGGATGGGAGCCACAGTTATCATTTCAATTTGATTCATACACCGATCGAGTCTTAAACACGAACCGTTGCTAACAGCGTGGGTTGTCTGCATGAGAAAAAATGATCGTTGACAAATTATGGCCAACAAAAACCTGTCAACGGTCCTTTTTATACTTCCCGACATTAAATAGTCTGTGTATATTCGTTTTGCTACATTTTCGTATTCATGCCATATTGATTTATATCCAAGGCGAGTCAAAGTCTGCCTTCCTGTTCAATATTTGAGGCTTTTTTTACTCCAAAATTATGCTTTTTATGCTTTTCTACAATAAATTATGCTATTCAAGATTTTAAAAAAACATTAATTAGAATTTTAAATTTTTGTTTGCTATTTTTCCTGTTATGTTGCTGTGTTTTCAAGTAATTTTGCTGTAGAAAATGCATGGCTGTACCTAAATATCAACTTGTTCTATGAATTTCAAAACTTGAACTAAAATGTTTCAAAAACACATCATATGTTTTGAGAAATTGATATTTTTCAGGAATTTTGTGCGGGAAAACAGATTTCGAAGAGAAATGGGCAATTTTACTCAAATTGTGTTATGCTTTTTATGATTGAAGCAGGTAAAAAAAATATGATTTTAAAGCTTTTTCCAAAGCGTCATTTTTCATTTTATGGCTCGTAATGTCTATATCCAGCTTTGTATGTGGCCATTCACGGTGAAATGTGTATCAGTGCTTTTTCTGCTTTGCTTTTGACGCGCATTGCTTAGTCCCATGCATAACATACAATTTAACTACGACTGATAATTTTGCATTAGATTGCTCGATTTTGCTTAAATAGCTTTTTTTATACTCGGAACGGGAAATTATGCTTTTTTGAAAAAAATGCCTATACCCAGCATTTTCTCTGGCGTGGAGCGAATAAATACAGAAAATACTTTTTCCTTGCCTTGGCCTTATTTGAACTTTGCTCATGGCTTGCTCTAATAAGAAGTAACAAGTTAAACATTATTTCAAACATGGGCTTCAGCAACGTAAAAAGGAAAAATAGTGTCCGTAGTTGAATTCAAACCCAATGTAAATTGCAAAGATTAGACAAAAACTAAAAGTACCTAATCGTAGACTATGGGTAAGACCATTCCAAAAAGGCATTAGTCTAGGTACCTTGTCTAACATTTTTTTACCATCGCTGAGTTTATTCGAGACACTTGGAAGAAGTTGACATATATTTTAATGCAGTAAAAACTCAAACAGGTAGTAACATACAGAAAATTATTCCTGAATTTCCCAAGCACATCCAGGGAATTATGTGAAAGGATTAGTGAACGGAGAACTCAAATGTAATGAAAATCATTATTAGACTTTACTAGAACGTACTTCAAGATGGGTGAGGCTTATTTAGTGCAGTTTTGGGAAATTCCATGAAACATGAAAGGTTCAATGAATGAAGTCCGAGTAGGGTAGCCATTGACCTAATATTTTTTCCATTTTTTAAATGACACCCTTAGCTTACTTCACTCACATAGGTAGGTTCGTATAGATAGGTACCTACTATTTTCCTATAGCATATCAGTTTTAAGTCCTAAACTCTATTCAAACCCTAACGGACCGTTGTATTTTTCCTTCTTAGGTCCCTTTAATATTACGAGACGAAACCCAAATATAGTTGGTCCTGGCCATTATCATTTCTTTATGCTTCCCGAGCGGTATAAAAGCTGCCCGATTTATACTTGAAATTATCAGTCTCTCCGAGTCCCTTGAGCAGTCAGTATCGGGTGAAGCAAAGTTCTGCATAGTCAGAGAGTATCCTGGAAACTTTTATTTTATTTTTCAAATAAGTATTTTCTTTAGTAGTAATTAAATTCATTCTCCCTTATTTAAAAATTGCGATATTTTGCCGTTAGTCTTGAGTTGAGCAAAATGAAGTTAGCCATGGGATCGTCTCAGTTGGTTCTTATTCAATTGTGCATTTCGATGTGCCTGGTGGCTTGTCTTCCACCGCAGAATGGGTAAGAAGATTAACAGAAATTCAATTAAATTAATGTCACCTTTTCCCAAAATTCGGGCTGCCTTGCTGAAAATATGTTTATTTATATATATGCCAATTCAATTTACTAAATTATTTGTTCCAGATCCCCTCCTCCTCGTCCTTTACTTCTGGAGGACCCAGCCGGCTACTACAGTTTGCTTTTTGGCAACGACACCACAACTGAAGGAAGTTCCGGGAATGTTCCAAAGCCAATTAATCAGTCCATTTCAAACAGCAGCCAAGTGGACGACAACAAGAATTTTTCTGACATGGCCAGCACCTCTAAGAACTCTACTCGCAACCAGGAATTTCTTCGCCGAATTCGCGCTGGGATGTACATCCCCATTGGATCCACCCACTCACTTGCCAAATTCTTAGTGGAAAATCAACGTCGAATTTGGCAAGTGGAAAATTTTGGAAAATCAACTGCCCAGATGAGAAGCACTGCAAAATGGGGAATAACAAGGAAGTAACCTTTGAGCTAAATCTGCCAGAATATGGTCTCTTCTGCACGGACAAGGAATGGTTGTCACCGGAAGATAAGCAGCTCGTCATCTACACCCTCCAATTCAGGCTTATCCCTGGAGTTTGCTTCACCCGCTATCAACATCTTAGCTTTTGCGATAAGCCCAAGATCCTCTTCCCAGATGATTCCAAATGCGTGACATTTTATAGTGGTGAGGACTGCAGTGGAGACGAGAGGGCAACTATTCACTCTGGTGGGTTGGACATTTTAGAAAGTGCAATTGTAGGGGCTAAATCTTTTGCATTTTG
>JAQIXQ010001306.1:0-15681 GCA_034700485.1 Pseudosinella alba | reverse complement strand
CTTCCGGATTCTAAGGATCACTTCCCTCAAAATCGCAGAACACCGGACTGAGAACGCTGAAAATAAGTTGGACTCATCACCTCCACTTGTTCCTGTAAGGGACATAAAAAATGCAGTGCGTCATGTTTATTAGTGCATTGCGATAACTATTTATGGTAATTTGTAAAAGATGTAACGGCAAACAGGCAAAATAACAACACGTCATCTACGAGTATTTTTCTATAAAAAAAAGTATACTTAACGTTTCTCAAATTCCACAATTCACAGATTGTAAAAAAAAAGTAAAGGATGGGTAAGTCGAGTCGTGTTACACGACCACTAACTATATTTCGGAAGGGCAATAATATGGATGAGCTTATTCACTATTGTTAGTGAGCCGATTTCCCGAAAAAGAAAAACAGTAACATCAACATAATATTCAGATAGGACACAGGATATAACCTTTCTCTCCCACATCCAAGTGCATTCCATAGAATTCTCTCGGCGATGCATCCTAATCTTTAGTTTTTCATGGCTACCCAAAGTAATGATGATAATAGGATGGTGCGCAAGCCAATCTGCATTATTTACGAAATGTTGCATTCTATTCTGATAGGGTGAATTGGCTTGGCACGTGCCGGCAGCAACAGCTACTAACTTCCCCCACTCCGAATACTCCTGTTTAGCCTTGAGATTTTTACCGAGCACAAACCTTCACCGAAAAATTCATTCATGAGGGGAGGGAGGAGGGCTACCCCTTCGCTGATGTTATCCGTAATGGCATGGCAAATGAATTACTTTTGACGATATGACATGACTGGACATGACTGGATTTCACTGCTAATTCCCGACATATTTTTAGTAATATGTGGAAACTCAAACATCAAGCTATACCAAGTCGGGCGAAACTGATCCGACCAATTACGCTACCCATATTGGAGCATTTCATTTAATAAATTTTCCTTTAATTTCTCCGGCAACCTTGACCTGTCTGAGCGTGAGTGCTTCCTTAATTGTTATCTCCAAATATTACATGGTGAAGGGAATCATGACATGGCTTTTATAATATCAATACTGTATTCGACTTAATTAATTAATAAGAAAACCAAATGAATTTAGAAAACCGATCATTTACCTCGGGAGCGTTCTGGATCCTCCATAGTTGAATACGCTGGATAGGGGATTCCAGTTTGGACTATGGCTTTTAAGTGGAAGTTATCTGCATCTAATTTAATTCAACAACCAGGATGTAGCACAAAATCAAGAAGAAAACTATTTTATTTATAGGCAGGAGTAAAATCCTTGAACTTAAAATGATAAAAAAAAGAAGGAAGACGATTCAAACTTCGACTTGGGCTTTTTATTTAGTTTGTTCCCTAAAACTCTGTCCCCAGCAACTCCACACAACTCAGAAGGAACAGCTCATGCTCAACCAACTGCTAAATGCCGACTGCCGGCGACTGTTGCGCACGGGCACGGGTCTACACTAAAAAGTTGAATCATCTTCGTATTGTTCCCTTTCCTCACTCTCTGTTTCCTTTATTTTCTCCCCTACCTCTGCTCACAATAATGAAGTGTAGGGGTGGACAGACAGGCAGAGTATGATGATGATTGTGATGACGGAGAGGGGAGCATTTATCTAGTCGTTCTTTCATATTATTCGGACAACAATTCGGACAACAGACTTGGAATCCTCATGAAAAGTTACCCAACGTTTTGCGACTACATTCGCTTTTTCAATCCGTCATTAGTTAACGGCCAGGACCAAAGTTAAATAGATAGCTTTACAGGAGTATGAGAAACCTTAATTTTGAAGGCACCAAATTTTATTTTACCAAAGTCAACTAAACGCACATAGTAGCACTTTTCGAGTTGTCATTATAACATGTCAATATTCGAATTAGCTTCAAATGAACACACCAAATTTCATGCATCCGTATTATTCCTTAATTAATTAGTTAGACTGGTAGTTGATGCATCGAATTTAAATAAACTTTATGCAAGCGCAATTGGGCAGCAAAATGATCTTGTATTGAATTTATTGTCATGGAACATAATTATCTAAACATTGAGTTGGTGCAGTGCCGTACATTATTTTTTTTTGTCACTAATGAGACAATCATATCAAAATATTGAATGGAATGGTGATATCTTTTCGCTTACAATTATTTGGCAAATACCGTCTTAAACATAATTACAGTGAGAAACAAGGAATGTAATATTAATTACATAGGACCTGTATTGACAACATAACATGGTTTTAACATAAACATAAATATATTAATATAAGTTAATATCAATATGATATAATTTCTTAACTATAACTATTATTATTGCAAGGTAACATTGGACCAGCATCATTAAAAATCAGTTAATCGTTTGGTGCATCTAAAACTAGCATTGTGCATTTTACTTATTCTAACTCACAAGGTGCTATAACTAGCACTTATTTAAAATACTTCAGGTAACAATAAGTGAGACCCATCGATAAAATACCCAGATAGCGAACACCCGGTAGGTCTATGGCCTCCTGACTATCAGGGAATGACTCGAGGATTTGATCGTAAAAATACAAAACCCAGAAATATATTTTTATCCAAAGTCGAATAACTTTGGTCAGCCTTTCATATGCTTTGACGAGTTTCTTAAAGCTATTATCACGCTCTGTGGTAACCATAATCATCTGGTTTACAGTGATTCCCACAAAATTGGCGTGGACAAGAATCCAAGCACCGGTTGAGATAAATTGGAGTATGTAATTAAGGCATTTACTGGAACTCCCGAGAATCCCCCAAACCATTTCTCGGAATGCAAAAGCACCAGCACCTTTAAGACCGGTCTGCATTGTCATATCAAAATGATTTGTCGAGGCAGTGATGTTTAATAATTTTGACCCCTCCGTAGTGAAGTGTTGAGGAGACCATGACGTGTCAGTCGAAATTTCGGGAAATACCAGCATCCCGAGTCCAAAGCATAATCCACCAATTATTAACAGTAATATGGTGTTATTACCCTGCATAAAAAATAAGTAACAGATTGTTATAATGTAACTGTGATAAATAATGTTTTAATTCGAATTAGTTAAGCGGAGTAGATTAGAGATTACATCTTACCATTTCCACCTCAATACCATTTTTGGCGATTGAATCCATCCCAACAAGGAGGAATTTAATGGCAGGTTGGACCCCAGCGAATACGGCAACATGAAGAAGAAGTAGACGGTCCATGACGTAGAAGCCGAAATATAGAATACCGACGAGGGCAGTGATGTCCCGATATGTCCAGCCCATACCCAGCAGAAGAAATTGGTCTAAGATCTGCTCCAGTGGATATAGAAGGAGGAGGATGCAGGATGCTATAAAGATGAGCTAAAAATGCAACAAAAATTGTCATGTTAAAAATTACAGGATTGAGAACAATGTCATATTTATTGAGGGTCATTCGAAGGTTCAAATTGAAATGCGAATGAACTAGTTAATTACGTGCTAAACTGCGTCATTTGTGCATGGACAATTAAGCGTTTTGAAATACGAATGACTTACTTTTTCTCTGTTGCGGTTTCCCAGATAATAAGTCTGGAGTCGAGATTCATTGCCAACATTTTAATTGACAATCAATCTCGAGCCTGCGCCAGCGTTGAGAACCGGACGGAATTTAAATATGGATACATTTAATTAGGCACATGGATTAAAATTTTTGGGAATTTAGAAAGAGTCACAACTGCAGTCCTGTAATCATTTGCAGATTCGTACGCATATTTAAATATATGTGGGTACATGAAATGTGGAAAAGTTCAATCCTGTTTACATTTTTAAAGGTACGATAAGAAAAGGCACGTTTCCAATTAGGTTTGTAAACTAGGTACATGAAACTATATAACTATAACTGGTTTTAACCCGAGAATTAAAATTGATTTAAGATTTAGATTGATTTACATATAAGCAAAGCCCTAATTTTGATTTATTCTGAGGACATTTGAGACTAAGCGGTCCCAATACAGGAAATGGGTATTGTTATATATGTGTTTAGAGGTATAATTGTAGGTCGATAATCAATCTCTGCCCGGATTAAATTTCAATATGTATATCTAACGAATCGTTAGTAACGATAAGCCTTTATCATATGGGTGCAATATGTAACCAGAAGACTTAATTCAAAATTTGCTTTGGTAACAGGAGAGAAAGTGAGATATCATTAATTATTTCATTTGACCAGACGCTTAACAACATTACGAATTTCTTTCTATATTTTAATCTAATATTTACCTCGTTTATATGTTGGCATTGTGCATGCAATTGCAATATTAAAAATAGCAGACAAAACTAATAGCATATTTACTAAAATCATATGCAGGTGATAATAAGTCCATGATAATTTTTGGATTAGTTTTCGTTAGCGTAAGTACAAGTACATCATGCAATTATTATAATAAATGATCTAATATAATTGCTCACTCCAGCAGAAATCTCCTCTTACCTGGAATAATTGAGCAATCATTTTCCCAAAACCATCACTCCTTACATATTCACCCAATAACCCCACCTGTCTTCCAGTACTCGTGGAATACTCCTGGAATCTGCGGATCACTTCCCCACAGGTCGCAAAGTAAGGGAATGGGTAAGCTGGAGTCAAGTTGGACCCAAAACCTCCACTTGTTCCTGGAAATAAATGGAAAGTTGTAAAGACAATAACGTTACATAAATACATCTACGCATTTTTTTAAAGAATTTAATTTTGTATTTTATACCTGAATGATTTCCCGGGAGTGCATCTACTGTGGAAATGTTTTCTGGCAGCACCATACCCGGTTGTCGGACAATTACATCATGAAGCATTTTAAAATCGCGTTGAATTTCCTGTTCTAAAATAATTATAAGATCATATATAAAAATAAAATGTCATGAAGACTTATGCATAACAATAGCCTTTTGGGGAAAACAATCCCCGTTGCGTTTGGATAGTGCCGTGAGTTTTTTGGCTGAGGCTACAAAACCAGGATTTGACCAAGCAAATAGTGTAATAATGATCAATGAGAAAAGTTGATACATCAACGAAGGTATATATTGTGAGGGATTGTTTGGTTTGGTTTGGTTCGACCTGACTTATTTCTTGTAGGAAAGAGATCAACATGCCACATCAATTCATATTCATGGATGGATGAATAATAATAGAATACAAGAGCGAGTTTTAGTAATCCAACATAGACAATTCAGGATTCAGAATAAATTGGGAGTAATTATTTATAATTTATAAAATATATCATAAATAGAAATAGAAATCTACTTATTCCTCGACTAATAATCGACAAACTGACTACCCACCATATTTTGATAATAATTTGGAGGAGATTATTTAACCTGCAGTTCTTTTATGGCAACAATGATGATGAATTTGATGATGATATGAAGATGAACAAGCAATTGCATTACTAACAGAATGATACATTACAATATTACGGGAATAAGTGAATATGACATTTGGTGGCAGCATCAGCCACTTTCTTTCCCCATCCTATAATTATTCCTACAACTTTTGTTTAATATCTTGCTTTTTTAACGAGAAAAAAGCAAGATAAAGTCAGGACAATTGTTTTTTTTTGTTTGGCAGATGTTATTGTGTCATGACATGGTCTACGATTTTTTGACGACGAGTCTTTCTGATAGAACAAGCTTTGATATCCATTCCAATGAAATAGAATTAACATTTCACAATATATTTTTTTGAAAGTGTAGTTCCCTCACTGAAAGTCTTTAGCACATTTGAAGAAAGAAATATTGAGCGAAACAAGAAAACCAAAATCAACGACGAGGGGATGGTGTGATGTAGTGCTTGAAATCTATGCGTTTGGATTATGTGAATCTTAATTCAACGCTGGCTAAAATAACTAATAACTCCTCTATATACATCTTGTCTCTCGTGTTGCCCTTACAAAAATATGGATTTTTTCTTGTCATCTTCTATTTTTATGTTCTTTTTTACAAAACATTTTGATGAAAGCTCCTTACTGACCCAAAGTTATGGTTCATTATAAACGTATTTTTTTAGTAACAAATAATCAGGAATGTCAAACACAAAGTCGGCAAGTACTGATCAATTACACTACCAGATTAGATCACTTCATTTAAATAAATTTCATTTAATTTCCCCGAAAATCTTGCATTGCTTGAATGCTTTCTGACTTGTTATCTTTAAATATTACGATATGAAGGGAATCGTGATATGGAGTCTAATGACAATACTGCATTTGAGAGAAAAATAATTCATAGGGAAAAATTAATTTAGAAAACATATCACTTACCTTGGAAGCGTGCTCGATCCTGCATTGTTGAAGACGGTGTTGGTGGATACTGTCCAGTAGCCATTTTGGGTGATCCCTTTTGTGAATTTTACTCCACAAAATAATACTTTTTTTGAATTTTATTTGTGTCTACGTTTTCCAAAAAATCGAACTAACGCAAAATCAAGAAGAAAAATATTTTGATGAGAAAGAAAGGCGAAGATTTTCAAGCTAGGCCTTTTTATTCACTAAAACTCTTTCCCCAACAATTCCACTCAACTCACAGAAGGAACAGCTCCAGCCTCACCAACTATCAAACACCCACTGAAACTAGTCCATTGAAGGTGTCAGTCCATGATCTCGTCATAGTAAAAAATGTTGATCCTCTACAATTCGGTTCCCATCTTCCCTCGTCTTCCTTTGTGATCTCCTCTCTCTGCTCATGAATGAAGAGGAGAAGGAGACCGGCACTGCGGGTCCGGCAGCATACGATGATGCCTGTGAGGAATGTGATGATGATGATGGCGAGGGAAAGAGTCTAGATAGTCATACTTGTCATATTATCACATTTCCCAATGGCATATTACGATGGTATACTCATATACCAATTCACTTACAACGAAGATATCATGCATAATTATATCTTCAACCTTACCTCTGTAAAGCATTCAAATATATTTAGCAAGCATAAAAATGCAGACAGAGAGGGATGGAAATAGTCTTGGCATTTTCACTAGAGTGAAATGGTGAAGTAAGGGATGAGGATGAGGATGATGTGATGGTGGTGGTGGTGGTGGATGAGGATAGAATTCAACTGGCATGTTTTTGGGTTTGGGTAGACGGATTACAAATAAGTTTATTTTTTAGGGGAAGGGGGAGATGCTCTCATGTAGTCAGAGCTCTTGAGTGAGGGACTGGAGGAAGGAATGATGTTTTAATTTATAATAGGCTAATGTTGGAAGCTCTTTCTTATATATAGAAAATGCGCTAGAGCATTTTTACTATTTTCGCAAATGGTTTGTTGGGCGTTTTATTGCATTTCTGAATAATTTAACCGTTCAGCTTCTCCGAAGCTGAACTAGGTAGATAGCTCAATTAAGGCAACGAATTTGCTTTCCCCATGCCGAATTACCCCACCCCTTTAAATTTCTTCCCCTAATACGTACTCCAAATGCTCCGTTTATTTAAATCCAATTTTTTCATATTTTAAATGGCCACCCAAGCTACTTAGGTAGAGCTAGGAATAATAGAAAAGGAAATAACGCAATCAAATATCATTGATCAGAGAACTTGAGGCTTTGGAAGAATATTGACAAAAAAAGGATTAGTTGTGGTCGTTGTGTCGTTTCTTTTGTCTAAATGAGATTAATTCCTTGTCTGATGACCCGACATGCCAGGCTCAGCGCTCGTGCCATAATTGTTATGAGATCGTAATCGACGGCTTAGCAAAGTTAAGTCCTTTTAATTTGGGCATTACATCCATAAGGCGACAAAATGACAGGAGAAAATGAATTCCAACTTATGAATGAATGATTTATCTTCCCCTCTTGATACAGTAAAAATGTTATATAAGAGAATATTCCAAAACTTGACTCGGACGTATTTTTCTTCCTTTTTACTGGGTTTCACCATTCCCATTTCATGAGTTGATTTGGTTTGGCATCCGTGTAGAAAAGTCGAGCGTATGGCTTGTTTGAATGGGACGGGAATGATAGGAAGAAACAAGCAGAGGCATGGACAAATATACAGGGATCCGGATGGATGGTTGCTTTCTGAGTGATAAAATGAAGCGTATTTTTATATTTTTATGCTTCATATATAAGATATTACCATATTAGCATTGGGAAGCCAGGCCGACGGCCAGGGTTTGTATGATGGGCTGCGAAACTGGAAAATAAAATGTTGATTTGCTTGATGATGATCAGATCACATTCTCTTATCGTTAAAGTAAAACCTGCTTTGTTTCTTCAGGGATTTATACCTGGTTTGGTTACGTTACAATAGATACCGTTCAAGAAAGACTCAACTGAGAATGAAGAATGAAACTTGAAAGGAGAAGAAAAAGTGAATAGAAAACAGAAAACAGACAGGCAAAAACTTTTTTTGGTCATTTTCCCATTAGTCGTGATTGTTACAATATGCTAAACAAAAAAAAATTCATAGATTTTATTATTATTATCATCACAACTTCCATTTCATGAGTTGATATGCATGGTACATAAAGATTCCGTAGTTTGAAAAATGCTTCTATAAGTAATAATGGAATGGAGAATACGGTGATGGAGAGTAAAAAGGTGTACTGAATTGGTTTTAGCTGGGTTTTATGAATGTGAACGATGATGATGGAATGAACATGTCATGGTGAACTGCAGCGGTGTATAAGTTGATTTGGATTGAGTTGAATTTTTCGTCAGTTGTGATGGCCTTGTTGAAGACCGGGCTGTTGGCTTGAATTGTTTGATGGAAGGATGGACAAGAAGTGAAGTGGTTGGAGCTAGGCAGATATATATATAACTTGATATAAGCATATATTTGATATATAGCTTGATATATTGTTCGTGGAATGAAAAGGATTGAGACATAGTATAAAGTGACATATACTCATATGCATGTTTCATTGCAAGTGAATATATGGTCTGCCGTCTGCTCCTGAGACGGATATATTCATGTAAGTACATAACATGAAGTTAGCTTTGAGCAGATCGTGAACTCTCTTTTTTTTGGATTTATTTTCTGAGGTGAAATCATATTTCTATCTCTGAAACTGCAACTGTGAGGAAGAATTTGTTTCATACCTTTTCTATTCTACTCTGACTCCACTACAAATGATAATAATATAAGTTTGTGCAATATTGAGTTTGAAATGATGATGCTATGACTCTAATTAAAACTGGAATTGCTTGAACATATAATTGCTAATATAAATATTTAGCGATTATATTGAGAAATGGTAGGTAATTGTTGTCCCATTGTTGCAAAGATGTTCTTTCCCTCAACAGACGCATATAAAATGAGGAGTGTTTACTTTTTTTTTCTACAAAAAAACTGGTAAGCCCTTATTTTTTTCTCGTGGCATTATAAAAGTTAAAATCATGTAATAACAAGGGCAGGTGTAGTAAAGGTCAACGGCAAACGTTTATCTAATTAGCAGTTCTGGAAGGAGGGAGAGAGGGAGAGTTAAGTTCTTTTTATTTCGCTATTATATTTATAAACCGACAAAGTTAGAGAAGAAAATGACTCGCTACTTGCGAATGAATGATCTATTTTCCAATTGCTGAAGACAATATGAGTGAACAAAGGAAATGCATTTTGGTTACTTTCCTTCCGTTTTCCATTCATATAAGACGTCGGTTGGAAAACGTGACTGGATTTATTATTCTACTGCAGGTCAAATGTTGAGCATGTACAAATATATGGGTTAGGGCAAAACCGGTTTGATTTACTGCTTCAGGCATATTCTTAACAAGTATACGTATCTACAACAGATACAGTCCAAGTCAACAGAAATGAGTCATGAATGAGGAAGGTTGCAAAAAGTGTTGAAGACTGAAACTTGAAACGATGAGCAATCTACAGATAATATCAACTCTCACGGACTGAATTGTATGCATGCACACTAATTCAAATTAAAGCAATTTCCTGTAATGACATTATTGCGTTCTGTTCAGCACTCGTCCGAAGTAAAAAACACTCCTTTGATGGTTTAATTAAACAATATTTTGATTGTTGTAATGCCTTGGTGAACAATTGTTTATTGAATAGATGTTATTTGTGATGCCAACATAAGACAATGTTTTTAGATTTCGTTATCATTATCATCACAACTCCCATGTCATTAGTTGACTTGGTTATATAATGATTTCAGCAACTAATGACAAAATCCTAAATACCTAGTTTGAGAAATGCTTCCAGAAGTGAATTGGAAAGGAGGAGATGGAGATGGGGAGTGAAAAGGAGGACTACATTTGGTTTTCCTTGATATTTTATAAAAGTGAATGGTGATGATGATAATGATGATGATGATTTTTTGTACCATGGTGTCTTTTAGTTTGAATTGTGATGGATATATTTGTAAATACATATTTGCGAAGTTAGCTTTGAGCTGTTAGCAAACTTTTTTTGTAATCCTTTCCTGAGTTGTGCTGATTTCCCTTCCTCTAATCAAATTATGTTTCTTTGACTGAAACTGCACCAGTGATGGAAATTAGCCAACCGAATTAAATAAGAAAGCAAATATATAGTGATGAGGATATTGTGACTGTTTAATTATCGGAACCACCGTTTGCAACATTATTTTATATGTAAAATGTTTTGCAGTTTTCGGCCAGTGTCGGCGGCATTATTTTATTTTGCTCTGAGGTCATGTCAAAGTCATATTTTGGTGGAGTGCGATTGTTTGCCACGTAAGGTTTTCTAATATATTTTTATTCAGCGTAAAGGAACTTACATTAGTGGCATTGCTCTGCATGTTCTGTATTGATTTGGCTGTTTTTGTTCTTCATCTGATGGGATACTACTTCGGTAGGTATGTTTTGGCAGATGTGAAAAGCAGGAGCCGTTTATATAACTTGAGTAGAGAGTTGGTTGTTTCAGGTGAGTATGATTTAATTAGGTATGCATGTATGGCGTGATCCTTTGTTTCTTCACCCTCTTGTCTAGCTGGAGATGGTATGCAGTATGCAGTACAGGGAGAGACAAATGAACAGACAACAGGAAAAAATTTAGATGGATCCACATTGTACATAATATAAAGAACATAAATTGCTGTTTGATGATGATGATTTGATATATGATCGATATACGTATTTGGTTCTTGCTTGTTTGCAGGAGTTGTCTTTATGACCCACCTGTGGGGTTATCCCCCTTCCCAAGACAATATCTGCTTAACCGAATGAATATTTTGGTGTATTTTAATATTAATTCTAATAAGTCAGACGGTAATTTGTTAAGTACGCACACATACAAGCTTGCATTTCATCCTGAGTATTACGTTGAACATATAATATTACAGAATTATGAAATGAATTTGCCAACAATCAAAACGAAAGCCCAACTGTTCTTCAAACATTTCATCTGCAACTTGTCTAATGCCAACAAACCTTGACTTATACCATACGCACTGCGTTCCTGACGGACTGATCCTGAGTGGAGTTGACAGAAAATGGTATTTAGCCTTATCTCCTTCACTTAACAATAAAAAAAACATTTCATTTCTAAAACGGATGAAGTGGGAAATCCTTTTCCTCGCCGTGAGGAATACAAGAATGAGGTATTTCACTCCAAACGTGATCTAAATAATGCAATAAAACGACTTTGAACAATTTCTTTTACCATTTTATATTACAAATGAATTCAACTTACTTGAAATCCAGTTTCCTTGTATGAGTTTTTACTATTGTCAGTATTGGGCAATGAATTTGGTTCTGGCTCATTCCCTCTATCGTGAAACTGCTCCGGATTGCATTTAGTCTCCACATTACTGATGGTGTCGGCATCGGTGGAATTGTCGAAATGAAGTTGAATCTGTCTCGGAGGACATGAGAATAATGCAAATAAATAAAAGTTAATAAGGTTATGTTGATGGGATATTTGCCCCGAAAAAGTTGACGCAGCTCAGCTTTATATGCTGGGATGATAAACAAGTGGGTAAAGAGGAAGCACATTAATGGTTATGAAGGAAAATGATTAGTTTGGAGAATTTAGTTGTAGCATGAGAACCGCTAACCCTTTTTCGACAACTAAATTATACTTCTGCTCTTTTCACCACCACTGAACATCCATGTCATGGTAGGCGAATAATGGCGGTGATTTCCCTTTCTATATGTCAAAAAAATAATTTTATAATCCTCATCCCTCTTGCATCTAAGACCAATATACTCAGAACGCTACGAACTAACAAGGTTAAGTCCATTTTATTATATTGCTTGCCAGTATTGCCATGTGCCTATATGAGAGACATGGGAGTTGTTGGTTGATGATGATGATGATACCGAAAGCCGAGAATGACTTAGGAAGAAGGGAAAAGCCCAGTTGCACGCTATGATATATGATATAATATGGTTTGTCCATATAGCAGATTGTGAACTTTCTTTTCTCTACCCATTTTCCCAAGTTACGATGTTTTACTTGCTTACTGTGAGACTATTTATATTCCTGCTTTTTCAACGCTATCCATGAGGAAGAATTACTTTTCAATTTCATATTAAATTAAAAATTATACGCCAGTAGTTTTGATCAATACTGAGTACAAGATGATGGCGGTGATATGATTTGATAAGAAAATTAAACTAGCATTGTGTTAAACGACCAGTCGCTCACATGTTGCGATGTTTTATGAGAGATGCTTTTGAACCTGACCTGGATCAATTACAATTAATTAGTCGAAACTAGCTGCTTTCATAATATATTTACAATACATTTACTCATGGCCTTAAACACGATTGAAATATTGATGCATAGAGTTATGCAGATTAATGAGCACAGAAAAGTGTCATGCATTAATATACGGTAATAAATAAACGGTACGAACAACATTCGAACATATTCGACAAACAGATATTAAATCATCTGGTATAAAATTTATTTCCATGCAACTTTAATTATTTTACGTTTAATTGGTCCACCCCTCCGCCGTATATTATTTTTTATCATTGATCATAGTTGGACCCCTTCATATCTCCCTTCATATTATATATTATCCGATATATCAATATATCAATATATCAAGTCACCTAACTCCTGAACAAACTAATTGGATGGATATCTTTTCCTTTACAATTTCGTAACTATCGTCTTAACATAATAATTTGTACGTATAGTGGGAAATAAGGAATGTGGTAACAATTACGGGAGGCCTACATAGACACTAATTTTATGACATAGTCCAAACTCACTCATAGTTTAACATTAAAAAATCAGTACATTTCCTGTCCAGTTAATACTAACATGCATTATATAATCCAAACCAACAAGTTGCTGTAAATTAGCAATTATTTGAAATATCTAGTAAAACAATAGGCGAAGCCCATGGACAAAATGCCCAGACCATAACGAACGCCGAGCATGTCTATAGCTAGGACATCAATATCAATATCATCAGGGAATGATTCCAGGATTTGATTGTAGAAATACAATATCCAAAAATATATCTTAATCCATAGTCGAACAACTTTGGTTAACTTTTCGTATTTTTTGACAAGTTTCTTAAGGATATATTCGCGCTCGCCACTAACTAAAATCACTTGGGTTCCAGTGATCCCTATAAAATTGGCATGGACAAGAATCCAGGCAACGGTTGATATAAATTGGATGGTATAATTAAGGCATTTGCTGGAAAGCTGAATTATTTCTCGGTGTGTCAAAGCACGATTAAGGCCATTGGTTGCTGTCATAGTAAAAGGATTGGTCGAGGCAGTGGTGTCGATGTCTCCCGTATTGCCGTTTTGAGATGACCATTCCTCTAGAGAAATTGTAAAAACCAACATCCCGATTCCAAAGCTCAGTCCCCAAATCAGTAAACTTAATATGGTGGTGTTTCCCTGCATAAAAAAACGAAGAAAAATGTCATTCCTCAGAATAATTAAATTTGACTTAGTTTGTCGGATTAGATTCGGATTACTTGAAGCTGTTACCATTTCCATTTCAATGCTATTTTTGATAATTCCATCCATCCAAAGAAAAAGGAATTTTACCGCCGGTTGGGTCCCTGCGACTACAGCAACTTGAAGAAGTAGAAGACGTTCCATAACGTAGAAACCGAAATATGAAGTGCCGACAATGGCAGTGATGTCCAAATGTGTCCAGCCCCGTCCCAGTCGAAGAAATTGGGCTCCAAGCTGCTCCACTGGATATGGTAGGAGTAGGATACAGAGTGCTATGAAGGTGGCCTATAAAATATGACAGAAATTTGCATGTTACAAGTGAGTCAATTTGAGAGCAATTTCATTTAATTAGGGACACTTTAACAAAATGCGGGTTACGTGCTAAACTATGACTCTCGTGCTTAGTTAGACAATTAAACATGTTGAAATACAATGACTTACTTTCTCTCCGTCTTTTTCCAAGATGGGCCGAGATTGATTGCAAATTTTACCTTGACAATCGAACTCGACCCGTTTGTTGAGAACCAGGTTGTATTTTAATATGTTTATCGGTACGTCCGTCCATTTGCAATGTGAATACGATATCACAAGAAGGATTTCGACTTTATTATTGTTTCGTTGTCAATAGTTGAATAAATAAAAGTTCATTAATTATTTCCTTTCGACCAGACAGATACAAGTATCATATTGCTCTTTTTGGGGTTTTCTACTTTGTAGTGTTTTTATATTTTGGCAGTGTGTGTATGGTATTACGCAGGAACTAATTAAAAATTGGCTAAAATCCTACGCATTTTATTTTACATGATTTTTACATCCGTTTTTGTCAGCGTACACATTTATACGAACACCAAAAAAGGTCTCTTACCTGAAATAGTAGACCAATCATTTTGCTAAAATCATCACGCCTCATGTATTCAACCAGCAACCGCACCTGTCGTCCAGTAGACTGGGAAAACTCGTGGATTCTGGAGAATAAATGATCCCAAATCGAGGAATATGGGTCTGGGTAAGCTGAAATTACGTTAGGTCCATCACCACCATTTGTCCCTGTAGGAGACATAAAAGTAACATGAAATATTTTATGTTTAATGGATTGCGATAAATACCTATTAACTAGGTTGAAGATGTAAAGCAGCGATGCAGTATTTCCCAGGCGAATCTTCTGAACATTTTTTGCGTCTGCAAAATTTCTTCTTAAAACCCTACATAGAAAATTATACACAGGTCTCCACGCACGGGTACATATACCCGTATTCATATCTTGTTCTCAAATATTGCTCTTTTAACAAGACAAAAAATAATGTAATGAATGGTATCATTATCATCAAGGTGTGGATTGTGAGTCCAGGAGTTAACAAAGGAATGGCTGAACATGTCGCATTACGTAGCATCAATCCATTCAACATGAATTTCTGACAATTACTTAAACTCTATAAAACATAAATTAGCGAAGAAAAGAACTCACTGATTGTAAAAAAAAATCTTTAGGATGAGGAATGAGGACCACTGACATGACGGCCGATTTTATGTTGATAACAATCTGGACGTTAAGGAACCTATTCCTACGATTACAACGCTGGAGAGCCTATTCCACCTATTCAACCTTTCCATATAATTCCCTTTACTGTGCATCCTTTCACTAGTTTCATGTCAACGAGCAACTCAGAGTGATGATGATGATACGATGGAAAACAGGACATTACATTACATGCATATCTAAATGATACATTATGGTAAAGTCATCATAATATTTCATCAAGGAATAAGATGATCTGATCTGATCTGAGTCGTTTTCTGTTTTGCTTTCATACGCTGTGGTTGTTT
>JAQIXQ010001305.1:0-15697 GCA_034700485.1 Pseudosinella alba | reverse complement strand
ATGAGTTGAGTTGACTGCGGCAACTGTTCCTCTCTAGTACTCATTTTCCCTAACGAAGCCAAGTTTGGTTGGGCTTGGGCTTGGGATGGTTCAGCCAAGCCAACCAAGCCAAGACACTATAAAATCGCCTTCTTCTTTACTTACCCTCTGTCCAAATATAAACATATGTACTTACTTTTTTATAATTTGCTCCAACTTTTACATTTCTGATGATGATCATGATGAGATGACGATCATCATGAAATGAAAATGAATAACTTGTTACATCCACTCCGCAATGATGTAAAAGTGTTTGGAAGGGGGCATGAGTATGATGCTCTTTCTGGTGTCCGGATGTCTCCTTCCCCTTGCCAAAATTATTTTATCTGTATATTTTATTTATAAGGTAGAGAGATTCCAATCCAATACAAGATTGAAACAAATCATTTTAAAAAATTAAGGAAAAGGAGCAAGAATACTATCTTGGAGTAAGTCTCGTCACCCTCTCGGAATTCGGAATTTAGAATCCAACTTCCAAGTTCCAACCCAATTTACTCAATTGAAATTCGCAATGTTCAGACACAACTACATGGGCTAAGGAGCTTTGTTCCGCAAAACTATAAATTATGTATTTTTATTGTGCATCCAGTATCGCCTCGCCTTTGTTATTGCAAATAAGCAGAAAATCTGCTCCCATCCACAATGCAGTGTGCAATGTCCATGTAAATGGGTGACATGACATATCCACATCCACCTATAAAAAAAGTCCACAGTAAAAAAGTGCTTGCTTTCTTCCCCTAAGTTCTTGTCGTTGGATGATCAGGATGATGATGGTGGAACTGCATGCTCCAGATGTGATGCTTTCTTACTTCCAATTTTTTTCTAGGGAAAAGGGAATGCGAAATGTGATGCAAAGGCATTTACTTTTTGCGGTGGTGAGAATACTGATGGTTGAGCAAGCTGTTGTTTTTCCCCTCTTCCAACATATTATATTGTAGCTGTGGTTGGGTGTGTGAGGCTGTATGAGGATGTTGATGGTGGTAGTGGTGGCTCTACTATTTTATGGGCTGTAGCTATTGTTCCTCCGGCGGAACAATCCCCAGCATTCAACTGACTGTGAAAACTGAGTGTCGTTTTGAAACTGCTGCTGTGATGCTGTGTACATTGCCCTGCCACGCCATGCCATGGCATCACCATCACCATCAGCAATAAAGCAGGGAGCAAGAGAGCATATCAGGGAGAAAAAATATCGAGGACTATTTTACTCCATATCTTAGGGAAACCCACCAGGAAAGGTATGAGGTACATATTCACAATTCGCAGTCATTTTATTTTACTAGAGCCTCCGACTCCAACTCCAACTATCACTTGTACATTCTACCTCGGTCACCACAACCAACGACCACCACCGCCACTGCCCTAGAAAATCCAACCGAGTCATAATGTCATTTCGTATTGCTCCTCCGTTTTTGTATATCCTATCATATCACATCACAAGTATATCCTTTCTCCTCCCTGTTTAATTCAATGGTGAGGGGAGGGGAGAGTAAAAAGCAACTTGTAAAAAAAATACAAAATTCACTTGTCCCTTCTTGTCCCAATGTGTGAACAACTCATGTGTATGGATGGGTATGTATGCTGCTAGAAATTCTCGAAGAAATGAAATGACTACTTTTTTTACCCTTTTTATTCTATTCCATCGAGTCCCATCTCATCGGTAGATGAGAGAAAGGACAAAGTAGTCTCCTCGCATTGGCATCTAATCCTCCTAGTACATATCAGTAATTCGTCTAGTTGCTATTTACTGGTTTGGTTGATATGATCCTATTCTATTGCTATATATAAAATATATCTATTAAGCTATTGCAGAATATTTTATTATGCATTGTAAGTGGGTCACGTTCTTTACTGTTCCCTGTGATATCACATCCACAAAAAAACTATATATTTATATACTCTTCCCTTTCTATTTTCTATCTTTGTTAGTTCACATTTAAGAGATGAGAAAGCATGGACAAGCCCACTAAAGTGAGCACATCTCCAACACATCCAAAATAATAAGCAAGGATGAATAGAGCAGGAGTGATAGTGGCGGAGGAGCATTTTTTTTTTCGCTGGCGAACGAACGAACATAGCAAAAAGGAAACTTGGCAAAATTTCATTTTGGCTTCGCCTTGTTCTTCTTCGCCTGATGATGATGATGAGAATGACGATAATAACGACATAAAAAATCCCTAGTCTCGGTAGATAGTCCTTATATATAGCCATAGCCTCATCCTGCATCCTCGTCATCATCATCAGCATCATATCAGCTTTTAAAAACTTGTGAAATTTTTCTTCTATCTCTTCCGTCCTCGTATAAAAGTAGTAGAAAATACAACAAAACTAACTACAAAATACAAATACTACGACAAGATCACGTTGATGATGATCATGATGCTGATGATGAGGCTTTATTTATATAAGGAAGCTTTATTTAGCAAGTACATTTTCTCTGCCGACGAATATCACCATCACCATCCTCCATTTGACGGGGAGATTTTTTTTCTACCCAAAAAATATTACTCTTTCTGATATAAACTATACAAAAGCTTTTTCTTTGACTTTGCCTTCCAAATGACTCTAGTAATGGGTAAGTAATATTACTGACGACGAGCATTTCAATGTAGGTTCTAGTCAAGTCCATCATGCGTTTAATATGTATATATCGAGTTCGTTAATGGCATTTTGGGTTTTCTTCCCTTCTAATGGAACCTTCTCTTCCTCCTCGTCGCGTCGGTCAGAATGGGGAAAGGAATAGGAGTAAAATGATGCAATGGCAAGGCAAAGCAATTCTAAAATAGGTATATAAATATATAATTTTTTTGCTTACATTACAAAAACCACAACAAAAATTATCCCCACATATATAAGGCACAAGCTGATAATGATGAGATGATAATGGTGAGGATATGCAAGGCTTTGGCTATTATTACAAAAGAGGAAAGTCTACATGTATGGCTATATGGCTTCGTCCTGGCTCTGGCTTCATTTCTCTCTCCTGTTCATTCATGCAAGCGGTTGGAAAAAATGTGAAAAGTGCCATAATGCCTTTTTTCTTATCTTGTGCCCACTTTCTCCTCCAGCGTTTCCTGGATCACATCACAAGTGGAGAGAAAAAATGAGAGGAGGAATGATGGGGATGATGATGTTGACGATGATGATCATCATCATTCATATCTTTTTCGGGAGAGATAAGATGAACTTTTTCCTTCCATGACTTTTTCCATCAATCTAAAAGTTTAGTTCGCCAGCGTCACTTTAGTTAGCTCTTGGTTGGTTGGATGGAGGTTATCTCCCGAACTGGAGTAAAAGTTGGTTTACTTGCACAGTTGTGGCGAGGAGTGCAGATGGGAATGATGAGGATGATGATGATAATGCATGCATATAAATTTTATCGTGGGAGCAACTATCATCATATCACTGAGGATGAGAATTGGAAGTGTTTTTGGAATGCATAAATTAGTCTGGTGAAAGGAGAAAATAAACCTTGCAAACAGGAACATATAATAAACTTGCTCAGCGGATAAATATTATTTCGAAATTAGTGACAATAAAAAAGCGGAATAGTCCCGTTATTATTACTGCCAATAAAATCATATCTTAATATGCTCCGCTTATCTACGTCCGTTTGACTGAACCGGCCAAATACGGAAATACATTAAATGAAAAATTCATAGCATTTTTTAATGTTTTTAAGCTTAATCGGGTTCACACACGGATGGACAAATACATTCGGACTTGGTCGGAACAAACCCATTACCTGATTCGCAAAGTCATAAAGTTGGAGGAATCCCCATTGTTGGATTGGAATATCACAGCATGTTTCATCCAGTGCCATATGGCATCTTCAACTATTTTTTTCTGGCTTGTCATTCCAAATTCTAAAGACATCTTTTCCATTTCCAAAGCCCAAACAGTCACCCAATCCAATTCCAATATTTTCATTGGAAGGAATTAAGTAAAATGTTGAGGGCTGCCATAATTTGAAGGCTGGCATTGAAGAAAACTTCATCAGCACAGTTGAATTGAAATCACACCCTGACAGTGTTTAGGCACACACCTTTATCATGTACCTACACTTTGCACAAAGGGAATCCAAGAGAAAGTTTTCTCCGTGTGAAAATATAAGTAGCATAACATAACTTGGTTGGGACGTCTTCAAAGCTGCATTAAGTTATAAGTTAGTTACGTACTTAATTACATGAAATGGGTAATGGGTCTAGTCCCTCCTTCCCTGCTTGATGCCGAGAGGCAACTTGGCAAGGCAAAATTAATATTTTTTGGGGGTTCTCATGATAAAAATTACTTTGAGTGATATGATGCTTGGTGTGAAGTTAAATGGGTGGTGCTTTTGGTATTTTCACCATGATAAGATATGTACAGAAAGAGTGAAACATGCTATAACTTTCTCCTACACCCTTACCAACACCAACTCTACCTTATATATAGGCTGTAGCAAACTAAAAACTAATTGAGGAAAAATACTCCGTGATAAGAGTAGTTGGGCACTGGGGAGTCAGGGACAGGAAGAAAAGTTCCTAACAACTTGCATAACCACGTTATGTATATCTGGCCGAATAAAAAGTGAAAAACTACTGGATTGAATTAGGGCATCAGCATAATATAAAGTTTTTTGAGTGAATCTTTTTGAAATATTCATAATGAATGATATGTCGACGGCAACAAGAATCATGATGATGATGATCATCATCATGTTGACTTGCTTCACTTCATCTGCACACACTTATCATAATCATCATCTTCATTCTCGGTATTCATCATTCCCATTTTCAATGAAAATGACTAGGTATGGCTATCGGGATAAAAGTTAACAATGCCTGTCTATCCTATCCTGCCTCTCATTCCAATTTCATCAAAAAAGTTTATTTACCCAACAGAAAACTTGTCAAAATCAAATAATCAATTTTCCCCTTCTGCTTGGTTATCATATGCTCATCATCAGTTTATCGAGTTGATGAGAAATTCCAAACATTCCATGCTTGGCTGTTTGCAGTGTGCCACAGCCACTTCAACTTCAACATTCAATCTACCACACATACTATCCCAGGCAGAATGCCTATGCCAATGAATACTCGACCCATTCCAGTGCTCTTGAAAATACGCAAATTACAAATATTGTCCATCGTAATTTCAGAGGCTTAACCTCGGCTCATTCAATAAATAGCAGCTTCATGTTTCCAGTACCTACCTATATGCTCATTCCACTCATCCAAAATAAGGCAATAGACGAATGTTGATGATGGTCTGTTTGATAATGATAATGATATTCCACTGAAAATGTGGTTGCTTTCTCCAAGTAATGATAGTAGCTGATGGTTGGTAACAATAAATACGCATTATGTAGTACTCATTTTCCTGTAAGGGCTCTCCCATAAAATGGTCCATTTTTACTCTCTCATCTCATCTCATGCCAATCTGGGAAAGTTTGGTTGGATCCATATTCCATTCCATTCCATGAGCATTTGAGCATCATCATCATCTCATCAACATCCCGATCGCCAGTTAAAATTGCAAAGCAGGAGGAGGGCTCTTTACTCCCATGCCACAAAGTAGATGGAGGAGAGCCACTTCGATAAATGCGTATCAAATTCTGATCTCTGGATAATGACTAGGGAGAGGGAGATGTTGATGCTATGAAGGGGGAACTTTATATATGAATCTATATATTAGAGAGGGAAAGAGAAAGTAGTTGGGATATTGTACAAGTTTTGGCGAAGCGGAAGCCTGTCAATGAAATAGGAATGCTATTCATCAGTGCTGAAATGCATAAAAATAGCTTTCCCCATCTGGAAATTGCGTTGTTGTTAATGCTGTGTGGCTTATAGGTCATGATGATGTTATGGATATTAGTGAAAATCTTTTACCCACTTTCTCCCCTTTCACCTCCGATCATGATCAGGTTGATCACATGCCATACAAGGGAGATGCCATGTCATGTCATTCCATCCCGTGCCACAAAATACGAATCCGGACTAACCTTTCACCACGATCACGATTCGAGTGAAAGTGAATACACCCACTTTCTCCCTGATTATTCTTTTTTTCCTGGCCTTATGCGTGGATATACTTATGTAAAAATAGAATCAATCCATATTTTCTTTGTATAAGAGGATTACAAACAGGCACTTTCTTTAAATAGAAAACATTTCATAAATGAAAGTAGGTAGGTAAGCCTCCGCAATTTTATAAAAACAAATTTCCTCCACAGACTTTTTTACTTGATTTGGATGAATGAATGGATGGAAGAAGACAAACATGGAAATGAAATGGGGATGTGCTGTACATATATGCACCCATCCATATTCCATTTCATACGGACCGAATGTCTTTCATCTCCTTCTCCCCTTCCTGCTCTTTGTTGACTTAAGGTGAGCATATGTAGGCATAAGCATATATATGAGTTGGGAGAAAGTGCGAGCTTCTGGTTAAAGTAAACCCCACAGCTGTCCACATCTCCCGAATGAATTTCTATTGATCTCGTGAGCTCCTTATGAATTCAATGAAAATGTTGAATAGCCTTGTTCCATGTTCCATATGCCATAGCCCATATCTCTATACATAAAATTTAAGATTTTTTATCCGCATGCGAAGCATGCCTGATTTCACATTTCTCCCAGTTCCCTTCCCTTATCCACATATATTCCACACACGACTTTTATTCATCTGTGATTTCCAGGGATTGGGATTGGGAGAATGGAGTGGTCTGGTGAACCGTCTGGGTACAAGCTTCCCGACTTACTTACATGTGCCAGGTTAGGCTATATACCCACAACCTTTCCCCTGCCAGTGGTAAATCAGAGAGAGTGAAAGTGGAAGCTTTCCCCTGCACTGGTACTGCTACTGGTTATGGAGTTGAATGATAAATGATATTATTGAGTAGCAAAAGCAAAGCAAAGCAAGCAATGTCCGTTGCACATGCATAGATATATCCACATGGAGGATGATAAGGACTTTGCTGATTCTCATTACAAGTGATCATCATCATCATCAGTATTATCATACTTCATCCCATCTCTTTACATAAAAAAGGAAAACAAGGACGGGTGGAAAAAGCGGAAGTTATGGGATTCAGTAAAGCAAGTCATCGCCATCCGCATCCTGAATATCTATCTCTCCAGTCCTTCCCATTTCACTATCATCACAGGAGGGGGAACTTTCTCTTGTATCTGGAGGGAAAGAATCAGCGCTTGAGAAATGATTTGTGGGGATTACTCCTCACTCCTCCGACTATATATCTATTTGGGAGGGAAAGCGCCAGGGGAAGTAGCTAGGTAGAAAGAAGTAGATATCGGAAATGGATACAGGTTCCTATGCGCTTCTACTCCGCATTGGGAGATGTGCCATGTATTATTTATACATGTCACTGATTTTTTCGGCTATCCATTTCGACATCGGTATAATCGTGATCATGATCATCGGCCCTATTATTCATTGCAAATACCGCTGCTGGATAGAGAGCCTGTTCCCTCTCTCCCAAGTCCTGAAAGTGAAAGATGAGCAGATCCGATTACCGCTTTTCATTTCCCATTCCATTCCTCCGTTCCCCAGTTCCCACGTAAAATAAAATCCAGTACATATGGCTATATCCAACAGGGCCCCAAGTTCGGTCTCCGATTTGGAGTCAGAAACAAAAAAAAAAGGATAATTTCTTTTCCATTTATAGTCTAGTTAGCCATCGGCATCGGGGTAGTCATTTTTTCTCCGTGTATGAACTCCGATCCGAATCCAGCCAAGCTTATCCCTTCCATGAACAGGGAGAGAGGAGAAAAAATTGAATAGCCGTCCAATAAATATCCATATTTTTGCTTGGAGCAAGAAAACGAGAGGCACAGATTGGAACAGTTACTTTCCCTTTTTTTTTACTGTTTTCACTTTCCCTTCAATAATGTTGAATTTGAGTTGGGACTTGGGCAGAGTGGAAAAAATCTGCTGAGTAAACGAATGTATCAGAGGAAAAATGGCTGGAATAATGATGCTTCTTTCAATTCAAAGACCAGGACAAAGGATAAGTCATAAAGCAATATGGAATAGAAATGAGCCCTCTTTCCATCTAATAATCCTGGTGATAGCTAAAGTCAGCCACGCAACCCTACCCAGTCCCAGCCACATTACCCTTTTCATCTAAACTCTCCATTCTTTTCTAACAACATCAGCAAACTTTCACTTTTTATAAGCTTTTTAAGCTTTCCTTTCTCCTCCATTCATCGGCTCCTCGTCGGCATCTTTTCTTTTTTTTTTACTCCCAACCTAGCTCACAGTCAGGTTCACTCCTCATCTTCAAGAAAGTCTCCCCCGTCAGCCTCGTCTCAAGAGTTAGGGAATGACGGGGAGGGAAAAAGGAAAGGATCAGCTTTTTATTAGTGGATGGATGGATGAATAGATGGCTAGCCAACTATCAAATAAAACAGGTCTTAGGCCTGTGCATCACAAATGCGGCAATAATGGCGTTTAACGGAATAGCTTCAAGTTGTTTCCCTTCCCCATCTTCTTCCTTTGGGTTCCTCCATCAGCCCATGATGATCATGCATGCATTGCATTGTAAAATCTAAACTGGGTGGCTGTATGGCATGCCCGTTAACTGGGAAAATACATTTCCATTTCCAAATACGTGTGTGGAGTGGAGAAAGTAAGAAGTTCCTTAGCTTCACTCTCTCACACGCAATAATATAAAGTGGAGAGAAGAGAAGAGGATACTGATGATGATGAAGAGTAGACTAAAAGTTTTCCCACTTTTCCCTGTTAAGCTTGTAATAAAAATTTTCTGCTAGATATGATAAGGACGAGAGTTTCCTTTCTTCCCTGATAACCAAGTCAGTACATGAAATTCTCTCATGAGATGGGAAAGGCTGAGAATGAATATTGGCTTTCTTAAAGAGATGAATACATTATGTACGTGAGTGAATCCAGCAACAACATACATAACCTAAGAGAAAAAATATATATTCTTCCGAGAGAGAGCAACAGCGGCACAAAAAATACTAGTTGCCAGCGATTATTCTTTCTTGGCAACGGCGGATTCTGGCTGGGATAAGGATATATTCGAATTCGAAGGAAGCTAATCTTCAAACTTGTTGTTGTTGCACAAAACAGCGAATATATTTGCATGCATGTAAAAGATGGGGAAAAGTAAAGAGCAAGAGGGAGAAAACTAGTCAACTTTGTCCAACTCTTCTGGCGATATTATGCTCAGGCACGGCAGGATCATGTTGGATGGAAGTTGGAACATTGGAACCGTTGTAGAGAAGAGATGTGAGTTGGTTGTTGGTTCGGGAATGATGATGTCGGTGATGCTGGTGTCGGTACTCCTTGTATCTGCGCCAAAGGATGAGAATCATGAGCGGAAGGTGGAGGATGGATATGGAATGGAATGATCAAGTTTTCCCCTTAACATCTGCATTCCTCGTGTGTTCCTCCATTGGTGGCTCCTCAGTCTCTGTTGGAGCACGGCACACATCACTTCCCATCTCCTTCCTCCTCGCACGTACGGCAACCAGCCAACCTTCTTTTGTGACTTTGTTCCAACATCCAGTCCTATTACCGACCTATACGTGAATCTGTATCAGTTTTGGTTGTTTCCCCCGTATTCTCCATCTAAAAAGTAGTTGTGCACGAGTGACATTAGATAAGTTTGGCCTATGCACGCAAGGCTGGCTTTATCTGAGGAAAATTTGCATATTTGAATAGAGTATCATAGAGGGAGAAAGTCCACTCCCCATCACTACTGGAGGAGAAAAATAGCGCCAGGGATTCGATGGGAATAGTTAAGCAAGAGCAGGGGAAAGTCAGGAGGATATCATGGAGGGTGAAATGGTGAAAGCGGAAGTATCATTACAACATCATCATAATATCCTGCAGAGACTCACGTTCTCTGCCCGTGCAGCCCACTCCACTACCCACACGTTATTGACATTATTTCATAATCGGTTCAAGTCGAACTTTCTCTATTATAATGAAACTTAACTGATTTGAATAAAGTTTAAGAGGAAGGAGAAGAGAAAAAAAGTTTAAAAATTGTGAGCTTTTCCTGGAGTACATGATTATTTATTGTAAACATAATTACATACCAAAAACTTTCAGTGCAAGATATAGCTGTAACTTTCTCCTTGAGAAACTTTTTTATTAACAAAGTGACTCTTGTTATTTCTTTCCAGAGATCCTTACAAAGGGAACACGCGGACTGAGTCGAGTTGAGTGCTTTCATCAAATCGATATATATTTTCCCACTTCACCATCCAATTTCGTTTCTTGATCAACATCATCATCACCAACATCAACCTTTGATGTCCCCCTGAGAAAAAGACCACAGCAAAGGGATAACGAGAAATAAACGTCAAGTGAAAGTCACAGGAATTGAAGTCTCCATCAACCAACCTGAAAGAGAACAGCCAAGGTGAAAGTGGACTCTTAGAAAAATAAAGGAAAGTTGAAGAGATCATCATATCCTCATATATAGTCCATCTGCCCCTTGGAGAAAGAACTTTCTCCCATCATCATCGTCATCAACATCTCCCGAGACTTGATAGTTAATTGAACATCCTTGTCCGTGTGCAACAATCGTCGTTTCCTTCACCCTCCCGTGTCCCCTCCCTTGTGAGTGTGAAGGGAAATATATATAAATAACCTTGTACAGAGAACAGAGTGACGACGACATATATAACGAAGGAGTGTGTATAAATTCTGTGCAAGATCCCAATCTATTTGTCTGTCTATAGTGCTTTCTCTAGTTGTCTTCGAGATCGTTATCATCCAAGCGGATCGGGGACAAGAGAGATACGCCTATCCTTGAGATTTAGATAAACTGTAGACAAAACATAACAAGAGGAAATCAGTTTTTCTCTTCTCCCCTTCGAAAGAACTTGGAGTGTTTGTTGACATTTAGGTAATAAAGCAGCGTCACGTCACGTCCGTTAGCCATCTTGGTTATCATCAGATAAGAAAAAAACTCATTAAAATCATAAAAAAAAGTTTGTTTCTTGTTACCTGACTCTGACTCAACCCTGGGATAAGATTTTGAAGAGAAACAAAAACAGGAATCTCTCTCCCTAACTATGATGAGGAAGGAGGAGTGGAGGACTTTAAAACATGTTGTTGGTCTTTCCATTTGCTTATGAAAGAACGGACGTGGGTGCTACTTCTACTTACTCTGTGTATAAGAATCTCTTTCAACAACCGATGCAACTTACAATTAGCTGACGATCGAGAACTCTAGTAGTGAACCAAAGACTATATTAGCTAAATTAATTATATATATAAAATAGTGATTACCAAATCACGGACGTCCCTTCTTACGGTACAAAAAAGTATTTACGGATATACAGTTCACTGCGACCAACTTTACTGAGAGGAACCTCGTGAGATTAGCCGGCTAGGTACTTTTGGGAGGAGCCTTCTTTTTCAAAGATAATATATAATTTGAGCCTGTGGAGGTGGGGAAAGGCTTAACAATGAGTATAGGGTCGAGTAGTGTGAGGTGGCTGGTGGGGGACAAGAAGGTGTTGGTTCTACTGGTGAGCTTCCTGATAGCATGTAGTCTACCATCGACGTTAGCCAACTCCTCCAACGAGACGGAGGAGGAGGAGGATGAGACGGCATGTGAACCCGGTTTGCTGCTCCCCGTATGGATGCCTCAGAATGATCTAAGTCTCGGTGACAGATTTGCTCGTGGTCTGGCGTACTTCCTGGGTATGTTGTACATGTTCATCGGGGTCTCCATCGTCTCCGACAGGTTCATGGCCTCCATTGAAGTGGTAAGTGACCTTAAATAAGATATATAAATCCATGGAAAATAAATTAAACGAAACATGCTCAAAAGAAAAAAAACTTTCTAATCCTTACTTAACCATTTGGAAACTTTTTAATCGTATTGAAACATAGAGTTACAGCGTATCTTATTATTATACTTTTATATCAATTTTATAATTTCATCACATTACAAAAAAAAAGTTGTAATTATAAATGGTGAGCACTACATTTCAATCTGCTCCAGTTCAGCCCGTAACGAAGCAATCTCTTCCATCATAGTAGCCTCTCTCTCTTTCAGATCTGCGTTCTCCTCCTCTAACTTGGCAACTTTTTCTTTTAAATCCAAGCACCCGGCACAGTCCGTTTTCGGTTTTTTGGGGGGTTGTGGTGTATCTCCGGTAACTTCAATAACACAGTTAGCCCTGCGACGTTCACGTAACCATAAAGTGCCTGATTTCACCGATGTAGCACACGACACGACATCTTTCTGCGTGGGCGAAATGGCATAGATCAGGTTCATTCCACACGCATCATTTAATTCCTCTAAGGTGCATCGGTGATTGGAAGGGTCTGCGCTGGCGGTGCTGTCATTCTTGGAAAAGAACGCATCATAGTAATACTGATTCGTCTTTACATCCACCACTAATAGCAACTTTCCGTAGTAATGCGCAACCGCTTTCTTAACATTTCCGCCACACCAGACGACCTTAGGCTCCACCTTCCTACCCTCTTTGTCTTCCACTTCTTTCTCCATAAAATTAAGGTTCCACACGTGTAAACATCCATAGTTTTTTGCAACAGGCTGGGCACATTTCTCCAGCGGGATGTTCCATCCTTGGTTGAGATTTTGGTGCTGAAAAGATGCATTGGATATGTATCTGGAATCTCGCTCTTCGGCAGGTTCATGTCTGTGGTTCGCCCAATTAGCATTATGGCCCACCTGGAATCCATCCGGTCCGGTTAAACCTTTCACTTCCACGTTGCAATTTGGAGGCAGCATAGAGTCTTTACACCATATTGTACTAGAACGTCGTCGGATACGGTCTTGGTTCTCTGGCAACGGTTCAACTCTCTCATAGGTCCAGTTGGGAAAATTGTACTTCTCATTGTATCCCATGGGATACCCATTGCGGGGGTGGATCCTTCCTGGTGGAAGGCCGAATTCCTCCAAACACTTCTTCAATGACAGGTCCTTCATCGTCTCCTTATGTTGATATGATGTATTCTTGCTGGATTCGTGAGTTTTAACATGTCTTGCCAAGTTGCCCGTAATAAATAGTTTTCCACAAATGTGGCATTGACCCTCCCCTGGCCCTACTCGTCCCCCACAGTACCCTCTCTTGTGACACTCCAACATTGTTTCGAACAAAAACCGTTCTGGACAACGGTCGCACATGTGAATTTTAAGATCATCTGGAATGGCCTGTACGGCCTCTGCACCCGCCATTTCTTACTCTCTGCTGAGATTACTTTGACTTTTAATTAAATATATTTTTAAGGAATCACTCCCTAAATTGCGAAAACCGAAACGGCTAAATCGAAACTGCTAATTTTAAAATATGAAAATCTGAGAATAACGAAACTGCCCACGACTACGTGAATTAAACAAAAATTAAATTTGTTGGTTAAAAAAATAAAAATCTGGTGATGATTGTTTTAATCATTGCATACCAAAAGCATTACCTCAATCAGGTTTCTGTAAATTGTGGGGTATGGGCAGGTCAGACAATATGACAGGGTCTAGAAATCTCTTATAAGATTTAACAAGTAGAAATGAATGAGAAGGAAGCGTCATTCCCACCAAAAGTGAAAAATTAGCAGTTTCGTACACCTTATAATCTTTGAAACTTGTTCAGAAAAATTCTTCACATTTAGCAGTTTCGGTTTTAGCAATTGGGTCCGATCACCATTTAAAAAAATAACCTTACTTATTTAACAAACAAGTTCGACAAACTTTTTTTTACAATATACAGCAGCTGTTTTACTTCGTAACGAGTCGACGAGATCAAATCACATTAAACACAATTCAGTTCATATCACACACAACACATTTTAGTATGTATGGAAATGTAATTGAGTCATGTGTCATAGTTAACCAAACGATATTTTATTTTTGTGCATCACTGACAGATAACGTCTAAAGAAAAAGAGATCAAGGTGAAGCGACCCAATGGGGAAGTGCAAATCGTTGTGGTCCGCGTATGGAACGAGACTGTGGCCAACTTGACGCTGATGGCTCTCGGATCTTCCGCCCCTGAGATTCTGCTCTCCATTATTGAAATCTATGCGAAAACCTTTGAGTCCGGGGACTTGGGTCCGGGTACCATTGTGGGTTCTGCCGCTTTCAACTTGCTAATCATCATTGCCATCTGCGTCTATGTAATTCCTAATGATGAAGTGCGTAGGATTAAGCATCTCCGTGTGTTCTTTGTTACGGCCACGTGGTCCGTGTTCGCCTACGTGTGGCTCCTCATGATTGTCAATGTGATCACTCCGGGTAAGAATAACTGCTCCTGATTTTTACATAAATAAAAGGTTGACATTTTGACAATACTAATGTCTTTTTACCGAATTGGAAATGGTTTGTTTTTCAGGAGTGGTAGATGTATGGGAGGGTGTCGTCACATTCCTCTTCTTCCCTACCACCGTCGCAACGGCTTACATGGCCGACAGGAGGATCTACAAGTATGTTACCAAGCAGTTCCGTCTCGGAAGGGGAGGAATGATTGTGGAAACTGAAGGTCAAGAGATGAAGGCATCCAATGCAGAGAGCGGACTCCGAACATTTGAGGAGGAGGGGATGAGCAAGGAAGTAAAAGATTTTGAGGACAGCAGAAGGGAATACATCAAGATGCTGAGGGAGTTGAGGAAGAAGCACCCCAACGCTGATCCGGACCAGTTGGAAGCCCTCGCACGTGATGAAGTTCTGAACAAGGGGCCCAAGAGCCGAGCTTTCTACAGGATGCAAGCCACGCGAAAGCTTGTCGGTGGACAGAATCTGATGAAGAAAGTTCAGGAGAAGGCCGCATCCGATGCTAATATTGATCAAGCTGGAAAGGAACCCGAAATTAAAGTAGATGCCCACCTAACCAAAATCTTCTTCGACCCTGGCCATTACAACGTACTGGAGAATGTCGGCGAGTTCAAAGTCACAGTTGCCAGGGAAGGTGGGGACTTAGGCTTGACCGTGATGGTGGACTACAAGACGGAGGATGGTACCGCTTCAGGAGACCAAGACTACGTGAGTGCTGCCGGAACAATCACATTTGCTCCTGGAGAGACCTCACAGCAAATTACTCTGGAGGTGATTGATGACGACGTGTTTGAGGAGGACGAGCACTTCTACGTTCGACTGAGTAACGCCAGATTTTCACCGACGGAAACGCTCACCCAAATGAACGGGGCTGCTGGTCAGCCTCCCAAGTTCCCGGAAGTGCAGCTTTCGGTCCCCCTCTTGGCCACTGTCATCATTCTCGATGATGATCATTGTGGTGTCTTCTCCTTCGAGAAAAATGACATTGAGACAGTGGAGTCCGTGGGATGCTACGACGTGAAGGTTTCCCGATGGAGTGGAGCCAGGGGTCGGGTGGCTGTGCCTTATGAGACGGAGGACGGAACTGGAAAAGGTGGCAAGGACTTTGTCCATGTGTCTGATGAGCTTATCTTTGAAAACAATGAGACGGAGTACGCTGACAAAATTACCTAATTTATTCCATCCTCCACTCCATTCCCACAGGACATCTTCTAAAACATTTCATTTAATTTTCTTCCCCCTTTAGAAAATTCATTTCAATCGAGATCTGTGAAGAGGACAGCTACGAGAAGGATGTCCTGTTTTATTTGACTCTCAAAGAGCCCAAGCTACTCGAAGGCAAGTCCCACCTCCATTTTCTTAAGCTTATCTCCCATTTTC
>JAQIXQ010001304.1:0-15705 GCA_034700485.1 Pseudosinella alba | reverse complement strand
GACTCGGGGCAAAAAGGGCTCCGACAAAAATAGGAAATGAACAAAGTACGGAGACCTATCTAGCATCTTCTCTGACACATGTTTCATATTTAGGTATTTCCGTAATTCCTTTCTAGTTGTGTTCATAATAGTCGGCTAAGCGTATGTACAGCTTGACAGATGCAAATAAAAACATTTGCAAAAATTTCTCATGGCCTTGACGTAAATCATGAGGTCTCCTAAAGAAATGCATATATATAAATAAATCGACAGACTCAACCATGTACAATAATTTGTTGTTTCTGTATCATGACATGCAATACATGTTGTTCGATACAGCTTCCAATTTTCATGAGTTTTTCATGACAACTTTGTTCATTCCTTCGGGCTGTAAAGCAAGTCAGGCAGCTCATGTTGTGAACTACAGAGAAACAGATTGGAGAAGCTACACATATGGGCTAACTCAGAAGGCAACCCAGAAAGATAAAGTTGGTCAATTCCATCACATGTATCGGGCTGCAATTGCAGTAAAGTTGTTGTTTACTTTATTTTTACACTTCTTTCGGAATCGATAGAAAAGGAAAGCAAAAAAGCGAGTTAAAAATAAATGTTTTAAATGTATGATTGATTATAATCATATCATGGGGAATATTGAAAGTCCTTTTAACTAAATTAATTACTGGAAACGAGGGAACTTAGTGCAGTTTCCACAGCTAGCTTCAGTTTAAGAGTTTCCGTGCTGAGCTCTACTGTGGTCTTCAGCAACGTATAATAAGAGCTCACTTGATTAATAATTTATATAATTTTACAATTATGATTGCGTAAATTAAAATTCATAATGGTTTTTAATTAAGTGGGCTGATCAGTTAGTTTTGGGTTGACTGTTGACAACTTTAATTAAAATAATTTGTTTCACAATTAGCCATACTTTAACGATTGTGATTTAATTTCAGTGCGGAGCTGGATTGGGTTGTGTTGGGCAAGCTAACTTTCAACATTTAAAGTTCCATCAGAAGTCACTGGCCATGAAGAAAGGGAGTTCCAGCCATGGGAAGGCCCGGAAAAATATCCGGAAGAAGTTGGGGAATGCGAGGAAGGAGAAAGATAAGCTTGAAGGTGTGGTGAAGGAGCTCCACAAATTAATACCGGAAATTGCTGAAGGGCTTCGGGAAAAAAATCAGGAGATCGAGAGGTTGACTGTGAGGATAGCCAAACTAAGGGAGACCCAGGGTGCACCTGACCCTGATGAGGAGGGGAAAGGTGACCAAGCTATGGATCGGGTGGATGCCAATTTAATATTCCCGGAGGAGGTGAGTATCCCCTGACAACTATAACCATAGCACGAGATTAAATTATAGAATTAATTGCTCCCCCCATTTCTAAAACACCCTATTTTTTTGTTAGGTTTGGCGGAAGATCATTGGCCACGTTTCCGACCGCTCGGACCTCCTGGCCTTATCCAGCACCTGTCAACTATTCGAGGTCATTGTTGGGTGGCCGTCCTCATCTTCAGCCTGGTCTTTGCTTCAATCCCTGCCCCATTTCTACAAGGAGGATTTATCCGAAGAGCACTTCCAGAAATTAAGGGAGATATGTAAGGCCTGGCAAGTTGCAGTTGATGTCTTCATAGAGGATCATCCTGCCAATCGGCCTTACACGGAAAGGAGTGACCCCCGAATGCTTCAGTTTGTGAGCCCAGTCGCGGAGAAAGAGCTTTCTTGGTGGGTGCCTTTCGACGGTCGAACTGTGATTCCAATTCTGGAGGAGCCCCACTTTTCACGATGCCTGGGGCAGAATCCCTTCATGGGGCGGAATGTGGAGATTGAACTGAATTGGGATGTATTAGACTCCGACGAAGAAGACCGGGACTCTGACATGGATGAATACGAGCAACAGGTGCAACAGCACCAACGACAAATGCTTAGCGGATCGGCCTCACTTGAAAAGTTTTTGCGGGCATTTGGAAAAGATATCTACTATTTAGCCATCTCCGTTAAAATTCAGTGCTCCCGGTTTCACGATGCTGCCGTTCAGAAAGTCCGACGCTTGATAACTGCCGACTTGCCGGAATTGCTTCCAAACCTGAGGAGACTGAGCTACTCCATTTACAACGATTTCTTCGACAGGGACGTTGCCGACGACAATGGCATCCACATCCAAGCCCTGCTACCTGTGGCACCACTCCGTCATCTCGAAGCGCTGGAAATGGAGGACTATCACATCAACTCATTTTCTCCAGTGGGGCAGTCATTCTTTGATGAAATGATCGGATTGTACAGCCTCCAACTCAGGAGGCTTTTTGTGACGGAGAAGTTCCTGTGGAAGGCCAGTCGTGTGGAGTGGCCTGCCCTGACTGACCTCCATTTTCACTTTATTCTCACCCCGAAGGAACTCCAGCTTCTGGAAAATTTACGGGTGCCAAATCTACTGAAACTTGGATTGAACGCTAGGATGAGTCTCCAAGGGTCCCCCAAGCCTGGCCACGATGAGAATGTTGAGGCCATTTTGAACCTCATTCGGAAACTGTCCTCCACAACTAGGTTGAAGACACTCCGACTTGAAGGCTACTGCTCGGAATACTTTGGCCAACAGAAGAGGAATCAAACCAAGGCCCCCCAGAATCTGAAGACGCTGGAGCTGGAGCTCTGCTGGGATAACAGGGGGAAGGAATGGACCACTGCCCCCTCCTACAATTTTCTCTTCTACAATTTCCCAACCATCCAAAACATCAACATCTTCATGAGGAAGAATTCCACCCAGTGTCGATATTCCATGGCTCAACTACCCACTGACTTTGGCTTGTGTCCTGATCCCACAGCCGAATGCGATCAACTTCGCCGGGGTTCGAAACCGGGAAGGGAGAAAGAGCTGGATTATCTGGGAGTCTACAAGTACCT
The DNA here is from genome assembly GCA_034700485.1 of Pseudosinella alba. Taxonomy (NCBI): domain Eukaryota; kingdom Metazoa; phylum Arthropoda; class Collembola; order Entomobryomorpha; family Entomobryidae; genus Pseudosinella; species Pseudosinella alba. Next base: position 12,829 of record JAQIXQ010001304.1, on the reverse strand, counting down.
GTATAAGGGTGATATGTACAAGTCGAGGATCTGGGAGTTCTTGCCAAAATTGAAGGTGTTCACCTTCCAATGGCAGATTTTTACTAGGGCGGGTTACGAGGAGTATCGTGGAAAACAGAAGGATGCAGGACAACCAACTTGAAAGTATGTTTTTGATGAGTTTTTGATGCCATTTCGATGTAATAATTCCGGCAAATTTAATTATCTTTCCCATTAATTATATTATTTTTTTTTGTTTTCATATTTAATCAATCATTAGGTTTTGTAATGAATCCTTGTGTCAACATAAATAAAATCAAAATTGAATTGAAAAGTTGATCAGTCGTGAAGTTAGTCCTGTTCATTTTTACATAGGCATACCAAGACCACGATCATATCTAGTAAGCTCGACCCACTTTTAAAGTGCGCTACCATCTTCAAAACTTCAAAATCATTTTTAAAATTTACAGAGCCAAGACGACGTTCTAATTCTAACGTATGCGGCCAGGACAATTGCATGCCCTTGATGGCTCATAGCTTCGTAATGAATGAGTTAAGGACAAGATAACCACGCCAAGCAATAGAAGTGCCACGACGGTGCGGCCTCAAACTTGGAGTTGGTGACGAAATCAAATAATTTTCTTGGGAAGAGTGACGCCGAGTGGGTAATGTAATCCTGCTAGAGGCTGAGTGGATCACTTGTCGTTGTGGAGTGGAGTCAGAGGAGCGAGATTTCGATTGGAGTAAGTCTCAACTTGCCCCTTTACAATGACGGAATCATTATTATATGCTTCATCGTCTTCAAACAAGTATAACTTGGTCAGGTGAGGGGATTTGAAAATGGTTAATTGCTTGCTGAGAGATCTCCCCCTGGTGGCCGTCGGATGGTGGTCCAGTTCTAAATGCTGCTGGAGGGTATTCCGTGTACCTTTCAGGAATTCATGGAATGGGCTCGCGTATCCAATCCACGTGAGGTCGATCCCAACTTTTAAGGTTGTCAGTGGAGGCTTTACAACCTCGACATATTCTTTCAGCAAACGGAATGTTCCCGAGTTGGTACACCTTCGAGCCGGTAGAGTTAGACTTGCTAACTTAATTACTTCTCCACTTGAGGAAGGGCTAATAAGTCCCTGGAGGAAATGTGAAGAAATCCTTGAGTCCACTTTGACGTTCTACAACAGTGCAAAGGAAATTAACTTGGTAGTTATCTTTCTGCTAAAATATATACATTGATTAAGCATGACCTTCACATCCCGACCACCGGGGAAAGGACCACCCCAATCAGCATTTCTCTCCCTGAAGGCACTTGGGATAGCCGCCTTCACAGGGTTGTATAGGGAGGTTCAGCTTCTCCACAAGTTGACGATGGAGATTGCCGGGGCGGTGAAACTGCTGGTTCAATTCCTCATTGCCAAGCATATCCTTGCATTTAGCGTGGTCCTCATCAAGCACTGGGGGAACTGGACTTCAAGATGAAATCAACCTTGTTGATCTGGCTGGCTTCATCCTGGGCTTTCTGGTCAGTAGTTTTGGGATTTGGAGGGAGGTTCTTGGAAATCAATAAGAAGGCCCTGCGGTCCTGGAAAGAGGTGGATTGGGGTGGAAGATATGAGAATAGGCTAATGGGGAAATTTATAAAATCGTGTCAGCCTTTGAGAATTCATTATCGGAAGACTTTTGTGATTGGGAGGCTGACAGTGCTCAAATTCCATAGGGGCATTGTGAGAGGCATATTTCGGATATTGTTGACTACCCAAGGTTGACATGGGTAAATTGAGATGCAGGAAGAAGTTGGACAAGTTGAAACAATTTTAGTAACAAGCACATTAATTGTGCTTGTTATTTTAAATGCATTTTAAAATTCAGTTTAATTACAATTCACAATCAAACAAGTAACTTTTTTTGCAATTATTAGCCACTTTGACAACATAATTGCTGGTTTGGGGAAATGCGAGAAGTAATGTAAAATTTTGTTAAATATGTAAATGAAATATGCTGTCGTTATTGTTACATCGACACAAGTTAGTTTAAAGTTAATCTATTCAGTTTAAAGTTAATCTATTCAGTTTAAAGTTAATGTATGATGATGAATAATGACCATGTATGAAGTACTATAATTTGAACCGTTCATTAAATGTCTCAAATTAAACAATATTTTATCAGATTGAAGCCATTTAAATATAATTTCATGAACAATCAGTAACAGTCATAATTATTTTTACAGAAGAACACTGTCAATGGCACTCGTTATTCATTGTACGAAAAAAACAAAGCTTATTTTACCAGCCTGAGTTGGTAGTTAGGAAACATTTCCTGATATAGGTCTAATGTAATTTTAGAGTAATACAAGCTTACTCGTTGGAAGTATTCTGTGGGAACTTAAGGGGTTTAATTGCACAAAACATTTTTTATGTCCATATAATCCCTAAGTGGGTCTTGACTTTCATCGCCATTCATTTCGGGAAATAATTTTTAGAGAATGTTACCCAAATTACAATTCGGTGCTGGATGGTGAGCTGGTGAGCAAGCATGCCTACGTGGGCGCCAGTAAGAGCTTGATAGGATTACGAAAGGGTTAAACTTAAAAATACAGATTCTGGTAAAATTCTTGAAAGAAAGGGGTTGGAATGAGGACCCAAAACAAACCAACCCTCAACCCAGAGATGCTTACCTATACCTAAGCTATGCCCGATACAGGTTGATATGATGTGCATTTTGAGTTATAGCTAAAGATTTATACTGCGAAAATATTTTTTCTAGATGGCTTCTTTCTTGGCTTGTGAAATAGTTGCTTTCAGTTTGCGAGTAGAAGAGCAGGAGTAACTACAACCATATCTCATCTCTTAGCCTTAAATTGATATTTTTTGCCTCCCCAGCAACTAAAAAAATGGGGCGCCCAAGCGTACAAGTGCTTCCAAATCCCAGGAGATTTAAGTCCGATTTGATATGGAATTTGCAGTGCTCAGCAGTTTTTGAAAACCACGTGGTAAGTTCATAAAAAAATCCTGACTCTCCATAAAATTATTTGATAAAATGATACGGATTGTTATATAGGATGTAGGGAGCTTATCCATTTCAAAACAAAATTATTTCGTTTCTAAATTACAGATCCTTTCGGAAATATTTGCTCATGTGTCCAGTGCAACTGACCTGAAGAATATTAGGCTGGTCTCCAGACTCTGGAGGGATACCAGCCTGGACCAATGGCGTCAGAGAGGGACCGTTCGCCTTCTTTGGAGGAAGGAGGAATACCGCCCGTGTCTCCACTGTGAGAGTCATACGGGCCATTTGGACGATTCTTCAGCCATGGAAGTTAGCGACTATTTGAAACTTCTGGAAACTTCAAAATTGGAAGGAACTTCCTGTCCATATCAACTCTGGAGAAAGCCATTCACCCGATTCAAGATGGGAAACTGCTCCATCCTCAAACCGAATAATTGGGAAGATGAAAATATGGACATTTGGGCCATCAACAACTTTCCCCCAAATTGGGAGGATCCCATTTTGGAAAGGTTGTGGAATGAATGTGGCCACCAAATCAAATATCTGAATTTTGATCACTTGACCGTGTACAATGCCAAATATTTCGAAGCCTTCCGCTGGATTTTATCTGAGCGGCTTCCAAACTTGAAGGAGCTCTCCCTGCTCATCGTCCCCACCCAACGAAGAACTGTCTTTTATTTGGATGAAAATAGACTGAGGTGGCTGGAAGGATATGAGAAGGAGGGATTTGCTACCGGAGGACCTGCAAATGGATTGGAAGGCATCAGCCTGGAACTGTGCCAGAATGCGGAGCGGGAGGCTGTGATGCAAGTTGGGCAACATATTTCCAGTTTGCTTCACCACCTTCCAAATGTCAAAGTAAGTCAATCTAACATATATTTAAATATTGTTAATTATTATCTTATAAAGCAGCTTACTAATTGTCTCGGTTTGACTTTAATTTTTACAGGATTTGAAAGTCGACTCAATGACCCTTCACTTCTTCAAATCCCTGCAGAATCCCTCGTCATCTGGGAAGCCAATCCAATTAGCCAGGCTAACCTTACCCGCCCAAGTTCCCAGCAACCTGGTCGCCTACCGTTTCCTCAAGAATTATATGAATGGGGTCCGGCCCCCATTGAAGACCTTAAAAGTTGGCGTTGACCTTTACCGCGCAGGATGGGGAAGCCCTTTCGAAAATTTCTTGAGAAGTTGCCAAAATTCGCTGCACCATTTGGAACTGGACAGCTACCCCATGGCCATCAGGGGGAAGTCACTGAGCAGCCAACTGACAAATCTCAACTTCCCCCATTTGACCAAGTTAGTTTTGCACGGAGAGTCCATGATTAACTTCAGCGCCCTGAGGGACCTCCCCAATTTGACCAGCCTGAGGGTGGAAACTGACAACTGTAATTATGACTGGAATACGAGAATATTAAGGGAGGTTGAGGAGGAGGAAACCACTGGGAGCAAACTGTTTTGGGGGAGGATGATCCACCTTCACATGGACTACTTTAGATTCACCCCAAATAGTTTGAGGGTTTTGGGGAGGTGGATGCCCAACTTGGGAAGGATTCAATTGATCCTTCACAAAAGTACGAGGGGCATTGTGCACGAAATATGGCCGGACTTGGTGGAATTGACTGAACTCAGGTGTCGCTAATTAGCTAATAGGTTGCCATTAGTACTAATTAGATAGTAACTGTTTTTTGTTTAGACTATAACTTCGAGACTCTTATTATTTAGGTTTTAATTCTATCAGATGTAAGCAGAGCATGCCATCTATAAAGGCAAATAGGGAAGGAGTATTGTATTTTGTTAGATTATCCAACTTTAGTTAATCAATTTATAGGTAATTTTAAGAAGCTTGATTTGTTTATTTTTTTAAAGAATTATCGTGGTTGGTTACATAGGAGAATATTGATGTATGTTTATATTCGGAATTTTAATAAAATTTCCAACATTAAAAGTTAACGATTTGAATGCTTCATTACTCGTCATGGCTGAATTGAATTTCCATATAATTTATTCAAAGCCAAAAGTACAAAATGTCATATTCATATACCCATACCCCGCTAATCAGCAGCATGAATCATAGACCATTTGCTTGTTAGTACATTGTGATAATGAGAGAAAGCTTTTTTTGTTTCTTATTGGCACGTTGGTAGATAGTTGGTAGAAAATAGAAGCCGAATCTTTATTTTCTCAAAATGGTCAAATATACATTACTTTATTACCATAAAAATAGCAAAATATTACCAAGTATTACTATCCCATTTAAAATAATTTTAACATTGGTAAATTGAAGCAACACATGAATATTTGGCCATGAAAAAGTAAATCAAGCAAAACTCAATTTTGGTGAGGAATAAATTTACTCTCTCGGAGGTTCATTTACAGCTCCATTTTATCTTCGGATTATATCTTTTTAAATTTTGCTGGCATTTGACAAAGGATATAAGTGGATTATTGGAAACTACATTACTGGGGACGGGAGAGACCCATGAGAAGAATAATGAACTATGCTAACAAGTCATGCACATATAAAATAAAAAACCTACGCGTAAAAACTAATACCCTTCTCGGAGCGCCTTTTTAGCTTGGCTTAAAAAATACCAAAATTTAAACCATGCGTTTTTTACCTTTATCGATTAAATAAGAAATGAGTGGATTATGTATATCTTCGAAGAAAGAGAATAGCCTAGTCGTACTGTTCCTTACGGATTAACAGTGACTGCCACTAAAAATACAGATTCTGTAAAATTCCCGAAAAGAAAAAAAGGTTGAAAGGACCTTTAAGGGACGAGTAGCTGCAAGCTAAGCTTCTAGCATAATATGCCGTACTGCTTTTAGGAGAAATATGACAACAGAATTATGTGCCGTTTATGAAATATTTTCTTACTTTTTCCTCGGCTTCTTAATATTTCGTCACTCACGATCAGCAAGTGCAGAAAAGGACGCAGAGATACATTTTATATATTATTCTATCACTTTAAATTATTGATATTTTCCAAATCCCGCAAGCCAACGAGAGCCAAGATGGAAACCCCAATCCAAAAAGCAATCCCGAATACGAAGCGATCTCAACCGGATTCTACATGGAATTTCCAGTGCTCCGAAGTTTTTGGGAACCCTCTGGTCAGTTATTCTGCAATGCCGGAATTCGAAATTTGAAATTCTTATAATTCATAAAATCTCTTTGTTCAATAATCAAATATCCTGTTTTTTTTTTCTAATTCAGATCCTTTCCAATCTATTTTTGCACGTTTCCAATCCCCACGACTTGAAAGAGATCCGACTTGTATGCCGACTTTGGAGGGATGTCAGCATCGACCACTGGCGCTCCACCGGGACCCTCTGTCTTTTGTGGCGGAAGGGATCATATTGCCCATGTAAGTATTGCGAGAAGTCCACCTTCCCAAGCTCCTCCGTGACCCATAATTTTTACAAAGGGGCTATGGAGATCACCGAATATTTGGACCTTTTAGCTACTTCAAAAGTGGAAGGGACCTCCTGCCCATATCAACTTTGGCGGAAGCCATTCACCCGATTTAGGCTGGGATACTGTTCACTTCTTAAGCAAAATATTTTGGCAGATGAAGATGATGCAGAGTTGGCGCCATGGGACAGAATTCCCAGACAATACCAGAGGATGATGTGCGGGGATTCCAGTTTGGAAAAGTTGTGGGATGAGTGTGGGCTCCAGATGAAATACCTGCATTTTGATCACTTGACCGTCTTCGGCGCCAAATATTTCAATGCTTTCCGATGGATCCTGTCAGAGCGGCTTCCAAACTTGGAGGAGCTCGCCATGGTAATTGCCAACGAAAACGGATTCTATGATATTGAGCGAGATGAGCAGGGGAGGCTTGAACGTTACAGGGGATTGAGTTTGCCAGTTATGGGATCAGCTCGGAAGCTGACCAGTGTCAGTTTGGAACTGTGCCGGAACTGGAGCAAGTGGGACTTGCCCCATATCAATGAGCATGTTTCCATGTTGCTTTATCATCTTCCAAATGTGAACGTAAGTCAAATACGCTTAGTTATTTTTTTAGTAGAAAGACAACTCCCAATTTAATTTCTCTTTCACTGTTGTAGAACGTCAAGGTGGACTCGAGGATTTCTTCACATTTCCTCCAGGGACTTATAAACCCTACCTCAAGTGGAGAAGTAATTAAGTTGACAAGCCTAACTTTACCTTCGCGAAAGTGTACTAACTCGGGAACCTTCCGCTCGTTGAAGGAATATGTCGAGGTTGTGAAACCTCCATTGACAACCTTGAAGATTGGGATCGACCTCACCTGGATTGGGTATGGGTCGTCATTCCATGAATTCCTGAAAAGTACTCAAAACATCCTCCAGCATTTGGAACTGGACCACCATTCGACGGCCACCAGGGGGAGATCACTCAGCAAACAATTAACCATTTTAAAATCCCCTCACTTGACCAAGCTATACTTGCACGGGGAAGCTATCATTTGTTTCAGGGCTCTGAAGGGCCTTCCTAATTTGCAGACCCTGTGGGTCACAAGTGAGCACAACTGCAAATATGACTGGAATGATAGCATAGCCGTGGGAGCACATGATGAGGAATCTACTGGGAGGAAACTGCTTTGGGAAAATATTACCATGCTTCACATGGACTATTCTAGATTTACATCGGATAGTTTGAAGAGTTTTGGTCGGTGGATGCCCAACCTGAAAGAGATTCAGTTGGTACTTGGGAAGGATTCAAGTAGGGTTGTTCGAGATGTATGGCCTGAGTTGGTCAAGCTAACCAAATTGTAGTTAAGATGAAATGATATTTAGCAAAGCTATTTGGTAATGTGATGTATGATAATTATAATTACTAATATTTTTAAATAAAATTCAATTATGTATATGAGAGCTCAAATGTTGTATTGGTTATTTATTGAGAATGTTTAAATTCATGGGCTGGGTCCACGTCCTAACTTATAGATCATACCAGATCAGTTTATTTTAAAATATTCATTTCAAATAATAAATCAATTTCTGATAATGACAATCATCTCATTTATAGTAATTCTTAATTGACAGAGGTGCTAATATTTATTATAATTCTTAATTCAATTAACCGGACCTGTTTGGTCCATATTCATATCCCTTCTTGAACATGCCATGCATGTAGAAGTCTGGAGCAGGCTCCTTTACCCTCTTGTCTCGGAGTGCCCCGGCATACCAGCCCACCTCCTGGACCATTCGGGACAAGTGCAGCGCAATCCATTCGGAACATGTTCCATCCTCCTCAATTTCTTTATTCACTTCCGAAACGGCGACGGGAAATGGGGTGGGTATCATTCCCCGGTCGCTAAGAAACGGTCGGAGGATCACCTGAGCTCGGGCACCTCCAACAAATCCTGCGCAATTTAAGAGGAACAAAACACGCCTGAAAATCATATTTCACTCCGTTCATGAGACATCACATTACAAGATTGTCCATGATAGGCACAGCATAATAATTTAATTATGTTACCTCCATTATAGGTCACAATCCCACAGGGCCGATGCCGAAATGAGTCATCCCCAAAATGATCCAACATGTTCGTAAGTGCTGGAGGGATGGAGCAATAATATTCGGCGGAGACGACGATATAGCCATCTGCCTTCTTCACTTTATTATCCAGTTCCAGCATCCACTCCGGGACGTCCTTGTAGGGAGGTCTCATCAGGCACATCGGCTTCTTGAGAACCTCAAATGGGTAGTCCAACGGGTCTTTTTGACGAAGGGAAAATAAACATAAAATTATACAAAGGTGCAGGAAATTGCCAGATTAGCTCACGCTCAGCTTTTATTCTTAATAATCCTATTAATCAAATCTTACCGATGATCTCCGGCTCCATTCCCTGCTTGGCTACCATATTCTTGACGGCAATCCCCACCCTTGATCCCAATCGCTTTTCGCGGATGGTTCCGAGGAAGATGAGGATTTTTGGTTTTGACGTTGCCATGATATGACTACTCCCAATTTAATTTATGACCCAAGGATGTCTGGACTGTTTTGGGGATTTCACTTTCACTGTGCTGGCTGAGTGACGGAACTTGACTGAATGTCGACAAGCAAATTCATTTTTATATATGACTTGCATGATATTTGACGACGATGGACACGTCAGCTATCGTTACATAAAACTTGTTCATTGCTCTCAAGGAGTTTATAAAAGCAATTAGTTTTTTGTGGGCTCCACATGATTAGATCTTCGTATTACCTGATGATGTCACCATGATTAGAGTCACGTCATGCTGATTTCTTTCTTGTGTGGGGGAGTGGATTTAACCTTGACAGAAAACCGGCTTATATTGTTGTTGTAAAAAATTGATGCACAAATAAAAAATTATTAAGTTTCAAGTTTTTTTTTTACCTGATGGTCCACGTAGGATAGAATGGAGATTTATCGATTAGAAAGCAGCAAATGTCATTGACCCAATTTTCACCCTGTGGAATAGTCCCGCAGCAATAGAGAAAGGAGTAGGTTAGGAAAGGAATTGTGGAGAAGTCAGGTTATGTCAAGTTGGCTAGCCAGGACGAGAAGAAAGCAAGTTCGATTTTTTTGATTAGCAAATCCAAATTATTGTGAACTAAAAAAGTTTAAATGTCTTTAGGTCTGACTATCCAAATGTCAAATGGGAAATGCGTTATGCTTAAAATGATTGATGATGGTGTACAATACAGCATGGTTTTCATCATCATCATCATTCAGAAGAAAACCATTGACTATCGAAGGAGAAAGGTCATTATGATTTACTACCCAACGTTAAGTAATCCCACTAATCACTCACAATTAATAAGTTGCTCCAGCATTTCATATACATGTTCAGTGATGCACTAGCAGGTAAATACACAACTCAATCATTTTCCCACATTTTTGTAATGGAACTGGAACTGACAATTTGCAGATGGGATAAAATCAAGTTATTCTTCTCATGTTGAGCGACCAAGCAAGTCTCATGCTGGTCAGTGGTCATTTATATGAAGGGAAAGCAACTTATGAAATGCCTTATTGGCATGTCTAATTTTAATTAGATAAATAATTTTTAGATTATTTATAAAGTCTTCGTTAATGGTAAGTTATTTATGTTCTAACATAGCAAAGTAACACAGCGTCACTTCCAGTATATCGCTGAGGAAGGGATTTTGGAGAAAAATAAATTAATAGAAATTTTATTTGAACAATTTCGGGAGAAAGCAAACATTTTTTTTTAAATTTCGTTTTAGTCTAATTTTGAAAATAATTTAAATTGAAATGTTTACAAATTATAACTCTGAATACAATTATTTCACGCCGTTGACGGTTGGTCCTCCTGGTCCATTTTCATATCCCTTCTTGTACATGCCATGCATGAAGAAATCTGGAGCAGCCTCCTTCTCCCTCTTGTCTCGGAGTGCCCCGGCATACCAACCCACTTCCTGGACCATTCGGGACAAGTGCAAGGCAATCCATTCGGAACAGGTTCCATCCTCCTGGATTTCCTCGTTCACCTCCGAAACGACCACCGCAAATGGGGTGGATATCATCCCCCTGTCGCTAAGAAACGGGCGGAGGATCACTTGAGCACGGGCTCCCCCAACAAATCCTGGACAATTTAAGGAAAAACATGTTTTACTTCATATGTTCAATGTTCATGATATCACGTGCATATCACGAGCATATCATAATTATTAATTAAGTTACCTCCATTGTAGGTTACAATCCCACAGGGCCGATGCCTAAAAGAGTCATCCCCAAGATGATCAATCATGTTGGAAAGTGGGGGAGGGATAGAGCAATAATACTCGGCGGAGACGACAATATAGCCATCTGCCTTTTTCACCTTGTCGTCCAGTGCCAGCAACCACTCCGGGACGTCCTTGTAGGGAGGCCTCATCAGGCACATGGGTTTCTTGATGACCTCGAATGGGTAGTCCATCGGGTCTTTTTGGAGGAATAGAATACAATTTTTAAAAAATTCCGAAGATACAGAAGATGGCAATATTAGCTCACACTCAACTTTAAATTTTATTGATCTTATTGGGCAATTCTTACCGATGACCTCCGGCTCCATTCCATGCTTGGCTACTATATTCTTAACGGCGATCCCCACCCTCTCCCCCAATCTCCCGGTGCGGAGAGTTCCGAGGAAGATGAGGATTTTTGGTTTTGACGTAGCCATGATATTATTACTCCCAACCAAATTGTGATCTTGTCTGTTTTCTGCTTTCGGATATTTATTTGTGGTGTGCTCACTACACTCTTGAATTGATGGGACTGGACTGACTCTGCACAAGCAACTTTTTTTCATATGACTTGATATGTGAAGATCACAGTCACATGCTATGCTTACGCAAAACTTGCTTTCGAGAGAGGATAGGCGAGACAAGCAACTCAAGTATAATATGAGCTTATAAAGTCAATTGTAGTGTTTATGGGCTCACTGCTCATCATCATCATATCTTCATATCACCATCCTTTTCATAAAATTGTGTTCAGTCATGCCATGCTGGTTTTTTTCCTATGCGGATGAGTGGACTGGACGCAACCTTGAAAACAAGCTGGGAATGCTGGGCTTTCATATGACCGATGATAATGATAATGGGCGAATTCTTTACAGGACAAACTAAAGCACACAGATAAATGCAACATAAGTCAATCAATGTCAAGTTGTAGTGAAGATGATGATGCTGATGTAACAGCGAACACACGTCAGCATAGTCACTTTATACAGGCGCATGCCCAAGAGCCTAATGCCCACTGTAACAAAAGTGTTTGCTGAGAGATTTCATTTGAGAGACGGGTTTGATGAACATGAACAATGACATATATCAGACCAAAATAATGCAATAATGAGCTTAAGTCGTTTTTCTGTGTGAGTGGGCGCAATCAGTTTAAGCGTTTATAAGTATAATTTATTGATACATAGCCTATATGAATATGGCAGGGATGTGTGATGAAATAATTTGCAATTTACTGTCCGGGTGTTCTGGAATAGACAAGTTTAGCAATGCTAATTATTTGTCATTTTTTTACGATTCCACAATTTATGTGATTTATCCATAGTACATTAACTACAATTTCCTACAGTGCCCCATTTGCACAACTCCCAACCGCATTGCCAAGGACTGATAACAATGCTATTTTGGATAATAAAACTTGATTTACCTTGATATTTAAATGCATGGAATGAAATGAAATAATAAGACAGGCTAAAAACCAGTAAAATTATGTCGCGCATTTGCTTGGGAGGAACTGACAATGAAGTTAAGATTTATGTCTATTAATTGTTATACATGAATAGCTATTCATCTGGATTTTAAGAGGTAACTGCAGCTGATAAAAGTTTAGGTGCATTGACCTGGCTCGTCATGTAATTCTAACAGTACTCCTAAATATGTTGATATTTTGAGCATTCTGCCTTTCAAATCCCCGTTTCACTTTTGTGAACTTTCATGCTGCTACCAAGCAAAGTGTCACTCTTTTAGCTTGTGTGACTCTGTTCAGGGACATTACTAAGAACACAATTAAAGTAATGATGGGCTAGTCATTTTACTCGAATTTGAGAAGAGGGTTGTTTACATATGGGCAGGGTAATAAAATATAAGAATATCGAGACATTTTCGATGAATGCTTTGTGTGTTCTTCCCCTGCAATGCTAAAATTTATACTGTATGCCTGTGATAAAATAAGCAAAGGGAATGGAGCAAGTCAAAAATATTAAATGTTGTGAATACATCAACTCATTTACAAAAAATAAAATATCCAGTTCATGCCCAAGCGAATATGACAAGTTTAATTCCCAATTACGAGCAATATTTCTTCAAACCAGGGGCCGTACAACCGGGGGGGGGACAGGGGGGACATTGTCCCCCCTACG
>JAQIXQ010001303.1:0-15706 GCA_034700485.1 Pseudosinella alba | reverse complement strand
CAAAATGTTGGCGAGGGAGGGAGCAACCCAACCCTCCAGGTTTATGAGAAGTATTTGGAGGACAGTAGCAACTTCTTTGGGAGTCGCAAGTTGCCCCAGCTGATAGACTATTATGACGAGTTGGAGTCTACCGAGGTGGTGATGAGGAGAGATATCCAATTCCTAAAGGAAGCCGGCGTCTTTGATAAATTCGGGATTAACAAAGAGGAGTGAATTTTAACTTAAATTTTTAAAAGTATATCAACTAGGGTAAGGCAATGGAAAAATTATTCTGGGAAAGTTACATTTGCATGATTGTAAATTCAAGGAAGGTATAAATGTGTACCGATGTAAATATTATTTAGTTTGAAAAAAGGGTTTTGTCAAGCTTTAAATGGTAAATTCTTTAGTAGAAAATAAAGTTTGCAGATTTTTAGTATTTAAAATAATCCCATGTTATTAGCCCGCACAATTTGATCACCATTTATGTTTTGCGAATCCCATTATTTTACAACCATGCAATTTTAGTACATGTTGATGAACTCTCTCCTTCACTCAGACCACTCTTATCTTGAAATGTATCCGGGGAATTCCGAATTCCCAGTTGTAAAATTAGGTATTTGAATTTGAAGAATAAATATTATATAATTTGGTTCAAGAACCTTTCAAAAATCGACAACCTTTCGCATTTCATTTACGATGTACATTTTTTTTCAAATTTAATCGAATAAAAACTATGCTGTCCCTATACTCGTTTCTGTCTGATTCAAGCACTTGAAAATGAAACGGGGGAGATGGCACTGCCAAATTGGCAATCCAAGACCATTTACTCCGGAAATCAGTCATAACCCTGACATGTCTACTTTTGGTTTCCCAGATTAGGAAATTAACCAGTAGGAGCTTGGGGTCACCTTCAGATCCTAATCTCCAAACAATGCCGCAACTAGCTACTTGATATCCATAACAATTATACTCATTCATATCAAAATAAATGCCGCGTTTCATAACTACAGGTAATAATAATAACACTGGAAATTTTATAGAATTAGCGATACCTAGTATTAGTATGAAAATTTAATTTCTCCTGTAAAACTTGCACAAAACAGTCTAATTATAGAACACGCTGGAGCGTAGCAAATAGCCAAGCCCGATGAAAAGTAGGCACCGATACAGCTTAAGTGGTATATTAAGATTGTATTGATAAGAGAAGATGGAAGGAGGGGGTCAGTCGCAAATTAGTAAAGTGAAGGTTACGTAGCCATCATAATATATCCATAAAGGTACAAAGAAGAACCCGACTTCGATTACTGATTGTGCTTAGTTCACGGTGCGGGAGGGAAGGCAAGGAGCCGATTATGTAAGTTGTTTTGAAGAATGCCATGGACCATGTCATCAAAGCTGATATTTGAGGTAAGTGTGAACTTACTTTACTGGTAAAGAAGGAGCACAACTTGAAGGAGGGGATATGGGGAAAAAGTCAAAACAAACTGATTGTAATTTCATGTAAAAATGCAAAGTTTGACCTTGTTTTGATCGTTTTCTTTTGCGTAACAATAATTATCTCTTGTCTAATTTCGGAAGTTATGGAAAATTGGGATTATTTCTTGTTGAAATTACGACTTTGATGGACCTTTTATTGCGCAATATATGTTTTTATAGATTAAAAAGAGGATTGCGTTACCATTTGCTGAAATTAGTCCGAGGCCCTATCTGACCCTAATCATCTTCATCAATTCATCACCATCAATCTCGTCCTTAAAAATACATTTCAAGAAATCCCGAACCCATTTTAGTAGACAAACGTTGGATTTACAATTGGGCATTTATGCCAATCTTGCGTAATACCATTTTGGGCATTTTGGAGTCACAAGGCATCCTCATCATCGTAGCCAGAAGAGTAAGCAATATGTACCAAATAATTTGTTTTTGCTGTACTGACTGGCAAGCCAATATACTTTTGACTAGGGGGAAAGCACCCATGCGTGACGAACATATCTTATACGAAACTTTCAGACCAACTCCAACTAATGTAAAAGATCTGGACATCCCGAGTCGAGCCTCGTTATCGTAACGATCAGAAAATAGCATGTTAGTGCAAAAAATGCAATTTTGGGAGAGGTTCTCTCCCAATTTTTTTTTTCGTTGAACTTTGAACTATAAAATTTCCAGCTGGGCAATTTTCTGCTACCTGTTTTCTCCGTCATCATCATACTAGTATAGTAGGTAATTGTTCCTTGTCTATCTCCATTTTATTGCTGTTACGCAAACCATACCTCTCTCCACAACTCTCCCACACTTAACCTAGGCTCCAATTACATATCCATGGTCATATATTAAAATATAACTCATGTGCATTAAATGTCATAAAATTATCACTATTTCTGTATTTCGCTTTATCTTTCACTTAAACTCGGCTATTATGCTTCACATTAGATTTTAATGATGTGCAATTAAGTAACCGGGTAATTACTAATTGTCACTACTATCTTTCAAGCTACTTTTAGACTGGTCAAACACCAACAAAATGTTCGGAGGCGTCACCATACCAATATTTTAAAAGAGGTGATGAGGTGAAGCATCCACAATTGCATTTAAAATTCCATAATATATACATCAGTATTTAATTCGAGGTGGAGCATGTAGTGGCTCAGTGGTCTCAGGTGACTTGCGCATTAATTTTAGTTGCATAAACATTTCATATATGACCGGTTTCCCATCCAATCAAAGTATTATCTGGCTTATCGCTAGCTATTATTTAGAGTTTACCAACCAGTTTTCTCTATTATGTCCGGAGCTGATTTGATAAAGATAACAACTAGCCTATGCTTACAACTTCATTCATCTATTTTCGGAGTCAAACTAGATCAGAGATAGATAAGCTTTGAGAAAATAATATGCATATCCTTAAAATCAAACACATTCTCAGATTTTTCTGGAAGATGGACTGGGAGGAAACTCCTTTGCCAAAAATATAATCTGTATTTTTACTACACTTTTTATACACATTTTTACTTTTGTTAGTACGTTACAGTACAAACAAGCTCATATCCCCGGATAGTTTTAGCGTTTCTGGAGGTCTTTGAACTATAATATGAACCGATGATGTTTTTGGTACGAAAACATGAAGCATTTAAGTATAATTTGCAAGGGAATTCCAATTTAGGTTTAGAAAAGAGTCAGTATTAAAAAATATGTAAATGGAGGATAACACGTTTAGTGTCATCATGGATGCTCGAAGCAGTTGAACTCGGAATAAAATTATTTCTGGTACATTTTGCAAAGCTTTGCATTTGTCACGAAATCCGTTTCTTTGTTTCAACTTAAAAAAAATAACTTCCTAAATTGATGATGGCTGTGGATCTCTACGCTCAAATCTCTCTCGACTTGTTCTTCAATCCTGGGGCTCCTCCCGATGTCTACAATATTGCTAATAGGGAGGGAATTTCGAAGCTAATCACACCGAATTTAAATTCCTGCAAAAGTATGTTGAGGACTGCAGAAACTTTTTCAGGAGTCGCAAGTTGCCCCAGCTCATCCCATATTATGAGGAATCAACGGAGGTGGTCTTGCGAAGGGATATCCTTTATCTGAAGGAGTCGGGGGTTTTCGATAAGTTTGGGATTAAGTTGAAGCTAATTTGAATAATCTTATCTTTCTTGAGTCGGATTTTGGTGCAATATTTTATCTATATTTTGGTCGTTTCAAAATGTTGTATTACATGCAAATTAAATGAATTATTGATAATAAGAGTTGATGCGGTCGGGTAATTTGGATGATAACATTAACCTCGTCTTATTCCTTTTTTGTAATCGAATGAATTGTTTTTATTATATGATAGTCGACCTTCTACATTCAAGGTAAAATAAGGTCATACAATGCATTATGATGATGATGATGAATGAATGACGTAATAATGGTAATTTACATTCGGTTCTGGGAGAATCACTTTCACTGATTATGTTTTAACCAGTAAGAGTTGAACTAATTTTTGGCACTTCTTAGGTGGAATTTCCTAATATCCCCCGAAATAACTGACATAATTATTTCGAATTCCGCACAGACACTTTAAAGAAAATTTTAAGTTAAAAACATAATCATATTTGACACAAATTATCGCTATAATGTCAATTTAATTGGGGCTCGACTGACTGTGTGGCCTCCACTTTTTCCCAGAATCTGCCAGGGCATTTTGTACTGGGTTGCGTACTTTTTGCATGTTTTGCCCAAATCGAAATCTTTTTTTCCCAGAGAATTCCGAATTGGACCAGATACAGGAAGCTGTCCATCATGTCATAATCAGAGCCGACGATCCACATAAACATCCCAACCACCTTCATATTTCAATTATCTACCTAAACACATGGCTTGCGTAATGGAAAAGGTAGCCAAGCGTTGACAAAGTTTTACGCAAAAACAGTGAAGATCATGACTTGAGTGCGTTTCAGTTCAACCTTTCTCGTATATGGCTTTTCCATCATCTTTTTGCAAATCTGAAAATGGGACCCCGTTTTTTCTCTTCCTTTTCAAAACTTTCTGGATGTCAATGATTTTTTGTCTAATTATTATTTACAATTTATGGGCTTGATATTATTTTTTACTGTCACGCGACCCACGTCATAGCCGTACGTCATGTTTGATTCTGGCAGCTGGCATTAAGCTTGGGACAGTACTGGACTGGACCCAGTCCACTTAGAAAGCACACCGGAGCATGCATCCGGGAATGATATGGACGGACTGGTCAAGGGTAATTTCAAATAATTTGCTTAAGATCAGGGCTGATCATATCTCAATGTAAAAATGTTACATTAAATTGTACATTTCACTTGAAAATGTCATTAACTACACACACGCATATGGCTATGTGCAAGGAGCGCATAATTATATGATACTTAAAAATGTCATGAATGGGATTTAATTGGATGGATATATTTTTTTGGAGTTTGCTCGTTCTTAGAGACATATTAATTTTGTCTTCTGTCCAGACTCCAGACATGGGCATATGGTTTCACTTTCATGGGCGTTATAAT
This sequence comes from Pseudosinella alba, assembly GCA_034700485.1. Lineage (NCBI taxonomy): Eukaryota > Metazoa > Arthropoda > Collembola > Entomobryomorpha > Entomobryidae > Pseudosinella > Pseudosinella alba. The sequence continues at coordinate 10,700 of JAQIXQ010001303.1, read as the reverse complement.
GATACTTTTTTGAGAAAAAATAAAATTAGTCAAGTTTAAACATTTAAAGATAAATTTATATGAGCTCAGTAACTTTGATGCGTCACGGTACACTTTTGTACTTAATTATGTAATGAGAATAGGTATGTTTATATAAGTAAGCATGTTGGGCTTTCCATATCATTATAAGGTTATTATGGACATGGTTGCGTAACAAGGAATTCGAAATTGATAATATGATTTACGTCCAGGGACGGTAATTAAGTAGTTAAAGAGCTTCATTCATTTTCCTCCAGCTCCCTTTTTTGCCACGGTTAAGATTATATATAGTCCGGTGTTATCTTTGGATCAGGTTTAGTTCAGGGATGGAATTGTAGTGGACTTAAGCCTAGCTACTTAAAAGTTTATTGGAATAGGATATTTTCCTGAAGGATTTGATGTCAGCTTAAGCATTTGCTTCTCATTTCAGAAAAATTCAAATTCAGTTTAAAAAAAAGTTTTTGTGGCAATCCAACAGCGTTCAAAAATCGGATTCCTCCGCAGTCAATATGAGTAAGTAAATCTAAATATGGGTGACGAACCTGAAAAATAAATAAAACAATAGGTCGACAAATTCATTTGAAAAAATTTCCCTTCTCAGTCAGCAATGTATTGTGGTAGCTAGCTAGAGCGGAGAATGTAATCATGAGTGTTCTGCTTGTGCGCAGCCAGCACATCATCGAACTGAACATTCAACCTTTATTGCAAAGTGTAAGCAGGGTTGGTAAAAGATTGAAAAAAGGGTGTTATATGGCTTAGGGACAGGGAATGCCTTTGTTCACAATATTTACATATTCACAACACAACTCAGATATTTTCGTTTTGTCCGATAACGCCATGAATGGGTGATTTCGTGAAATGTCAGGCCCACTAAATCTGATATATTGAAAATGTTGAGTGGTGGACAGAATATTTGATGCACATATTTAAATGGCCTGAAAATATTTAAATATCTCTTTGTCTTTTCCGCTACATCCGTAGCTGTTCTAGGCATAGAGGCCTGGGTGACTTCAGCGGTGGAGGAGAAGGACGTGAATAAGGCCCTCGTCCTGGCTGGCTCTCTCCGGAGGGTCTGTACTGCCAAGAAATTGGCCGTGTTAACAACTTGTGATGTCTCCCATAAGCTGAGGTAAGTATGCATAGGTATTTCTGTGATTCATTTGCCATTGTCAAGAAATATACCTAAATAAGATATATTTGTTTAAAATGTAATTTTAGGGACAAGCTTAAAAGGACCTTTGACCTGGTGGTCCTTATGGAGGCAGCTAGCCCTAATGGCCTGAGTCTTGAAGATCAAGCTAAGATTGAGGGATTCTCTTCTCTTATGCTATTCCACAAGTGTGTTTATCTTTCTCCGAATGCAATGGTAAGGATGTTATAAAATGGTGAAAATTCATTTGTCTCACATTACCCCCAGAATGTTTTTAATTAAGGTGTATGTGGACTACAAATAAATTTAAGGTTTTGAAAAACTGTGACGAGATCTTTGAGAAATATGACAAGTTCGCTGCCCTGGAAAATGAGAATGGGATGGATTCCAGCGTCTACGTATTTACACCCTCGTTGGACTATGGCAAGGCCCTGGGAAAAATTGCGCATGCTGTTGAGAAGTCGGTGAATAATGGAGGGATTGTATTTTATCAGAAAGTTGGAAGTTTTGCAAAATCTTTGAAATTGTGGGTCGAAAACAATATCCCGGCTTGGGAACAACTTAATCCGGAGTATAATGTTTGCATGGATTTGGGACAGGGAAATATTAAAAGGTGAAACAATAATTAAGAATTTTGTTAATTGCTACCTTAGATTATGTTAAGCATTAAAATTAATCCGAGTTTCTTCTTTTGAGCTACAGTTCCAATTTTGACTTGGGCTCTGAAATTAGGATCATCAACTTTAGTAATGGCCATCCATTGGATTTGGCGTTGGATCAACATGCTCCTCATGGGTTAGGAATGGTTGTAAAGGTAGAAAATTGCACAAAAGGGAATACTAATTATTATTTTGCAAATTCATTGATTGTCAAATTAACTGATTCACTTTTCTTTACAAAATTGATTTCAGGTTGTGGTTGACCTCTGTAGGAAAATTTATTTCGAGGATGTGAAGCTAACCCCAAATGTAAGTAAATAGTTTCTAAAAATTAATTTCGACGGGCAATTAATTTATTAATTTACTTGTGAAATATTTGTGTGCTTCCTTGTAGATTCACGCTGACGTATCACTTCAATCCAACCTCTACAAAACGGAGCCAATTGCAATTGTCGGGATGAGTTTCCGCCTCCCCGGGGGAAACAACGTGGATGAGTTCTGGGAGCTGATGATTAACGGGAGAGAGGCAATACATTTGCTTCCCAAGTCTAGATGGACACGGGAGCATACGTTCGTGCCCTGTCAGAATCGAAATGTTGAGGCTGGCTTCCTCTCCGTCCCGGTAGATGAGTTCGACCCAAAATTCTTTGGGGTCAGTTGGAAGGAAGCAGAGTTCATGGATCCACAACAGCGCCTACTACATGAAGTGGCCTGGGAGGCATTGGAGGATGCCATGATAGACCCACACACCCTTCGGGGAACCAAAACAGGAATATTTGTGGGGAGCTGGATTCACGACTATAAGGATATGCTGAGCAGGTGCACAGATCCGGATTTCTTCAGATTGTACATGGGCAACTCAATTGGGGTTGGTGCCTCTCGGCTATCTCATTTCTTGGAGACCACCGGACCCAGCATTGGAACGGAGTCGGGCTGTTCATCCGCCATGGTTGCAGTGGACATGGCTGTTAAGAGTCTTCGGAATCATGATTCCAACTTGGCACTTGCCTGTGGAGTCAATCTACTACTCCATCCATTCGACAGGAAGTTCCTTGATTTTGTCCTGGCACCTGATGGTCGCTGCAAGACATTTGATGCTGAGGCAAATGGATTCGGAAGGGCTGAGGGATGTGCAGTCCTCCTCATGAAGAGATTGTCTAATGCCCTACGGGACGAAGACAAAATCTGGGGGTTGATCAGAGGCTCCGCAAGCACCCAAGAAGGAGTTAGTAAAAGTCTGGGAACCCCCACAGTCCACTGTGAAAGCTTGGCGATGGAACTGGCTTTAAAGGACGCCGATGTTGATTCGAGAGATGTCAGTTTTATCGAAACTCATGGAACTGGAACCCCAGTTGGTGATCCAATGGAGATAGCTGCAATCACAAAGGCATATTCCAAAGCTAGGTCCGAGCCACTTATAATTGGCTCGGTGAAGACCAACGTGGGACATACGGAATCAGTCTCAGGGATTACAGGAATTATCAAGGTCCTCCTATCCATGAGGAATGAGACCATCCCTCCACATTTGAATCTGAAGGTTTTGAACCCGGCAATTAATTTGGAAGCAATACCTGCTATAATTCCGCTGGAGGCGATGGCATGGCCTAAGAAGAATGATAAGCCCAGGATTGCTGGGGTCAGCTCATTTGGAATCAGTGGCACTGATGGGCATGCTATCATTCAGGAGCCTCCAATGATGACCCACCGTGCTATAGATGGTTCTATTGATACGACCCCACGTCCGCTACACATAATAAAGATTAGTGCAAGTTGTCCCGAGTCCCTCCAACAACTCGTAACTAAATATGCAGACTTGATGGACTCTAACAAAAATCTCATCGAAGATTTTGCAGATCTTGCCTACTCAGCAAATACGGGAAGGGCGACCTTCAGCCACAGAGCCGTCGTCATAGCTAAAGACGCCAACGAAGCAGCAAAAATTCTACGAGCTAAATCCTTTAAACAATCGGAAGTGGAATCAAGTGACGGCAAACTCTGCTTCCTGTTCACTGGTCAAGGGTCACAATACCCCAACATGGCTGCAAACCTATATGAGACATCGCCCATCTTTAAGGATCACTTTGACAAATGTGATCAGATTCTAAAAACGAAATACGGAATTAATATAAGGGCAGTCATTTGGGGAAGATCATGTGAAGGGGCGGAGCTAGGCCGGACGCTGTACAGCCAGACCAGCATATTTTGCATTGAGTACTGCTTACTCAAAATGTGGGAGTCGTGGGGAGTGAAACCGGACTATGTTATGGGGCATAGCTTGGGAGAATTTGCAGCAGCAGTGGCCGCTGGTGCCCTGAATTTTGAGGATGGACTAATGCTGGTTGCTGAAAGGAGCAAATTGATTGATAATCTCCCCCCGGGGAAAATGCTTGTTATCGGTGCGGGGAGTAAAACAGTGGATGAACTGATTGGAAAATACAAGCAAGTCAACAGCAAATTTTGGGTCGATAAGGCTGCGTTAAACTCCCTTGATCAGACTGTTCTTGCTGGGGATCCGTCAATGATTGAAGGGTTCGCCACCTTCTGTGGGGAAAAGACCATGAAGACAACTGTTTTGGCGGCTACTCATGCTTTTCATTCTCGTCACATGGATCCAATACTAGAAGAATATAGAAAAGTTGCAGAAACAGTGAAGCCCTTTAAAGTTGGCAAGGACAGGCCAATATATATTTCTGGAATGGAAGGGAAGCTAATTGACTTGGGGTCTATCGACGCTGAATATTGGGTACGTCACGCAAGGGAACCGGTGAGGTTCGTGGATGCATGCAAAGTGGTCAGGGCAGAAGGATGCTCTCTCTTCCTTGAGGTTGGTCCACATCCGGTCTTGTCCGCATTGACCATGATGAACTTTGAAGGTCAATCTGTGACATGCTTCCCCTCAATACGAAGGAAGGAAGATGAGTGGGCCACAATGCTTGGCAGTCTAGCAAAACTATACATGTCCGAGTGGAAAGGTCAAGTTGACTGGAAAGGATTTGACCGCTATTACAGCCGAACCCGGTTATCCCTGCCATTCTATCCATTCCACAGGAAACCAATCTGGAAGGAAATGGAATATACCCTCCCGGATGTGCATCCACTCCTAGGGAAAGTTTTCCCATCGGCTTGTGAACAGACCCTGTTTGAGAAGCGGTTGACTTTGAAGAACACTCCATTCATTCTAGATCACGTGATTGGAAACACGGTCGTATTTCCTGGAGCAGCCTTCCTGGAAATGTGTCTTGCTGGAGGTCACGCAGCAGCACAGGGCACGTCCACCACTGGAGACCTAAGGGTTCCGCAAAGACCTGTCATACTAAAGTCGATGAAGATTGCCTCCCCTCTGGGGTTAGCGGACAGCAAGGTCCACCGCTTGCAAACTGTAATCAAACTTGATTCAGACAACAATGACGAGTTATCATATTCAGTTGGAGTCCATCGCTTCCTCCAATCAACCTCTGGTGGGGTGGGGGAATGGATCTCCCACGCGACAGCACAATTTCTTCCCGTCCCATCCCAATTCACAAAGGAACATTGGACTCCCATCCATGTTGACATCCCGTCCATTCAAACCTCCTGGGAGAAGACGGACAATGCGGGATTCTACGAGAAGCTTCCGGAAGTGGGTCTTCGCTTCGGCCCCAAATTCAGAAGTCTTCAAACAGGATGGAAGAGCGAATCGGGAATGCTTTTCGAAGTGAAGGTCCCGGAGGACAATGATGCTGGCTATTTCATACATCCGATTGTCGCTGACGCCATGATTCAAGCCATCATGCTGTGGACGAGTAAGGACAAGATCAAGATGAAGCTGCAAGTCCCGGTTCACATTGGACAATTTATCTGGCTTGAAGCATCAACATCTGCAAGTCGTTTCATCTACTGCTCCACAAATGAGCAGGGGAAGACTGATTGTTCCTTACTGGACGGGGAAGGGACCCCTTTGGCTCAAATGGCTGATGTGGATTTAATCGAGACTTCACTAAAGCTCATGGAAGGGATGCTCCAGGAGCAAGTGACAGTTATGCCGAAGCTATGGAAGGAAGTTTGGAAACCTTCTCCAGGCGTATTACAATCAGCTTATGATTTAAGCTCCACGACAGTCACCCCGTTTAGTGACCAGCAGTGGAAGCGTCTTACCGAAATAAACGACATCGACGCGGATGAACATAACTTCCTCGACATTCTCTGCAACATGGCCAGACTCTACTTCCTCAATGCCTTGTACGAGCTGGGTTGGAAGCCAACTCAAGCTGAGGCATTCACCCTGGCGGAATTGACCTCGCTCCTCCCAAATCCGAAGGAATATGTCAAGCGGTATATTAACCAATTCATTCGGTCACTTGTGGCTGCCGGAGTGCTCAAGAATGACCCGGAAGACGCTTCAAAATACATGTTCGCGGGGTCACCACCAACTCAAGAAGAAATCCAGGATGGTTTAAGACAAGCAGCCAAAGAAAGTTCCAAATACAGCTCCAGAATAGAACACCAACTCCTTACTAAAACGGGGAGGAATATGTCTCAAATATGGCTGGGTGAGGTCAATCCCCTTCACATTCTCTTTCCAGAAGACCCCACGAAGCCAAACGCAGGTCAACTTTATGTTGAGAGGGGAAACTGGCTATTTCCAGCTTTGAAGGAGGTTCACACAGGCTTCGTCAACCCAATAATTGAGGAGAGATACGACCTGCAATTTAAATCAGGATCTTCATCCCCACCTATATTTCGAGTCTTGGAGGTCGGGGCGGGGACCGGTGGCCTCACCCAATATTTTATGGAGGAATGCCTACTCCCAGATAAGCCATTTGAATACTATTATACCGACATCTCCGCCTCCTTCTTCACCGCTGCGGAAACTCGGTTTGAAAAATATTCCAAGCAAATGGTCTTCAAGAAGTTCAATATCGAGGAGGATCCACTAGAACAGGGATTCTGCCCCCAATACTTCGACATGGTCATTGCATACGAGGTCCTACATGTAGGGAAGGATGTTAGGAAAACTATGCAGAATCTGAAGAGGCTCCTGAAACCGGGAGGGATCTTCCAATTCATCGAGACCACAAGTGCTCACGAGATCAATACCCAGATTTTTGGGATCCTGGAAGGATTCTGGTTGTATGAAGATATAGACTTCCGACCTTATCATATTACTCTGACACCGGAGAAATGGGAGCAGGTGATGAGAGAGATAAATTGTGATGAAGTGATTTGTGCACCGGCTTACAATAATTATAACAGTGTTGTAGCAGCTCGACTGTCGCCACAAGAGGGTAACCTGGTGGGCCACGCTCAAATTACCCCAGAAAAATCTCAGAATTCATGGCTGGTATTTTCCCACGACTATAGTGATCCAATCGCTGAGATGTTGAAGGAGAGACTTGTCGGGGTGGACAGGAATGTTCATGTTGTCAAGAGACCTGACACATGTACTGAGAGCGAGACAAAAGAAATGATGAAATCCCTCTTCCGGTTAGCCACTGAAGGAGGAAATAAATTAGAAGGGGTTATCTACTTATGGGGCTTATCATCGCAGGGCGAGTCTGAGCGGGATCAATCCCAAGTTTCTCTACCGCTGATTAATCTACTCCAGGAGATGACAGAATGTAAGGTCCCATCCAGGCTTTATGTGGTGACCCAGGGAACTGCAAACGTGGAGGGGTCTGAAGTTACCAGTCCAACGGCAGCAACTTTATTTGGGATTATCAAAACCTTCTCAAATGAGAATACGACCATGCATCTGGCCTGCTTGGACTTGGCCCCGCATGATAATTTCCATGTCGAACAAGTCGATACAATTTTCCAAGAGTTGTGGTCATCAATCAAGGGGAACAGGAGCATTGCTTTCCGGGATGGGAATCGATTTTGTGCGAAGCTGATAAGCGCCAAGGTGAATAACAATGAGCCGTTACCTCTCCCCAGTGGATGTGATCGATTCCAACTGGTCCTCCCAAAGACACGAATGATACCCGACTTGGAATTTGGCGTACTGGAAAATTATGCTTTGGGGGAGAACGAGGTCGAAGTTCAGGTCAAGGCCGTGGCACTCAACTTCCGGGATATATTTACAGTTATCAAACCAATTGCGGATTTCGAAGAGTTTAATACAGTCGGTCTGGATTTTGCTGGAGTTGTCACCAAGATGGGTTCGAAAGTGACGGATCGAAAAGTTGGTGACAGGGTCATTGGAATGAACCTCCACAGGAATTTGTCATTGCCAAGTCATATCAAAATGGATGACCAGTGTTTGGTAGCCCTTCCCACTCGCATGACCTTCACGGAGGGGGTCACTCTCCCAGCAGTGTTTCTAACAGCGTTTTACTGTCTGATTAAAATAGCGAAGATGAAGAAAGGCGAAACAGTCCTGATTCATACTGCCTCCGGAGGTGTGGGCCTCTGTGCCATTCAACTTGCGAAACGTGTTGGGGCGAATATTATTGCTACTGCGGGGAGCAAAAGGAAGCAAAATTATTTGCGAAATCTTGGGATCAATCATGTATTCCATTCCAGGACAACCGATTTCCATAAACAAATCATGGAAGTGACGAATGGAAAGGGAGTGGACATTGTCCTGAATTCTATCACTGGAGAAGGCTTCAAGGAGGCATCGTTAAATTCATTGGCCGATGGTGGTCGTTTTGTTGAAATGAGTAAATTGAATGTTTGGAAGGAGGAAGAAGTAGATGTCCTTAGGCCAGACGTGTATTATCGCATTGTCGATTTGACAGCCCTGGAAAAATCCGACATGCAAAATCTAATTGACCAGTTGAAGGATTTTCTTGATACGGGCAAGATCATGCCCATCCCATATGAACGATTTGACGCGGTCAATATTCGAGGAGCTCTAAATCATTTGCAGAAGGCGAAGCACATTGGCAAAATTGTGTGCGTGATGTCGGAAGTAAAAATTGACAACTCAAAATTCACATCTACCACTCCCCTATTTAACGAATCCAGTACATATCTGATCACTGGCGGCTTGGGTGGCATTGCACTTGCGGTAGTGAAATGGATGCTGAGTTCAGGCGCAAAGCATATTGCCTTAGCCAGTCGGAGTCAACCCAAACCGGAAATTGCAAAGCAAATTGAGACTTGGAACGAGAGTGGGTATCATATAGAGGCATTCTCTGTTGACATTGGAGATTACGACCAGTGTCATCAACTATTCCAGGAGTTAAAATCCACCAAAAGGGGTTTTCCTCAGGTTCGTGGAGTTATGCATGCCGCTGGGGTTCTTTCTGATGGAATTATGGAGAACCAGACTTGGAGTAAATTCAACTACACTTACAATGCTAAAGTGAACGGGACTTGGAATCTTCATGATCTGACGAAGGACCTTTTGTTGGAGCATTTTGTACTATTTTCTTCCGGTGCTGCCACAATTGGATCGAGTGGTCAGTCGAATCATTCAGCCAGTAATAGTTTCCAAGATGCCCTGGCTGCATATAGACTATCTGTTGGGTTGCCCGCGACTACTGTTAATTGGGGTCAATGGGGAGAAGTTGGTAAGATTTTTTTTTAATTCATGAAAATTCGATTGCTAGTTATATGAGATGAAATTGCCATTTACTAATTCTTGACAATTATTTTAGGAGTTGCAACGGAAGCCGACTTCCCAGGATTCCGCCCCATAGCCACTGCTCAAGGGATACTTGTGCTGGACACCTTCCTCAAAACCCAGACCTCCCACCTGAGCGTCATCATCGTTGACTCTTTCGCCATGGCCATAAAACTCTTCCCAAACTTGAAAAACTACGTGGATGACAAGCGGCTCTTCGGCTTGTACAAGGCCAATATCATCATGAACAGTGATGAATTCTGGAGGGACATGGACAGTGTAGAAGATCGGGAGGGGAAGGTCTCAAAATTCAAGGACTGTATAAAATCCACATTGAAAAATATTCTGAAGATGGACCAGGATGAAGTCATTAATGACCGGACGGATTTTCAATCCCTCGGGGTGGACAGTCTGATGATGCTGGAAATGAAGAATGGGCTGCAAAACATTTTGGGCTCGAGGATGACCCTGACCGCAGCTCAACTGAAGGACTGCAGTGATACTCACACACTGGCTAATCGACTTGTAAATATTTTATTGGGGGAGGATGATCACTCCCAAATAGTCATGCCGACCATGGAGGAATTAAAGCAATTGGTTCGAGAAGACTCAATTCTACCTGATCATGTCAGGCCATCTGAAGGAATGACAATGTGTGAAGTGTCCCAAATTAAAACGGTTCTCTTGACAGGGGCCACCGGGGTGCTTGGTCCTTATCTTTTAAACGAGCTGAGCCATCGACCCACCATAAAAAAGATAACCTGTCTGATTAGAAAAATGGGGGAGTTGTCCCCTTCAGAAAGACTTCAAAGGCGATTAAAATTGCTCCATCTTGACGGTCAAGTGAACATGGCCAAGGTGGAGTGCATTGAAGGTGACATCACCGACGCCAGATTTGGCTTATCTGAGGAGTTCTACAATAACTTGGCGGGTGATATTGACGCCATCATCAACAGCGCTGTTCGAGCCGACCACACCGCAAAATACTACAAAGCTCCAGAGAGGAGTAAACAGGACGTTCGAAATGTCAATGTGAAGGGCACACTCCGGATTTTAGAATTTGCCACTAATACCAAGCTAAAGCATGTCTATCACGCATCGTCTCTCGGTATCGTGACCACCACGGATGAAGAAGGTTGCTTATCCGAAGACTGGCAGGACGTCGGGGTATTCGATGACTTTGCAATGAACGTGGGCTACCCCCTCAGCAAACACATTTCGGAACAATTATGTGAGCAGGCAGTGAAGCAGGGAATCCCATGTAAGACCTTCAGATATCCACTCATCGGCGGGGATAGCAAGACTGGTCAAAGCGACTACCTCA
>JAQIXQ010001302.1:0-15709 GCA_034700485.1 Pseudosinella alba | reverse complement strand
TCGGAGAGTGACTAGATTAGCCATTTATCTTTCGCCTAGAGTGATCTGTTAGCAAGTCAGAGTACCTTCACGTAGGGGAAAACTTGGGGTTGATTTTAGGGAAAGGGTTTTTCGAGCTTCATCCAGTACGTCACAATATCTATGCCTGGTGATTTATGGTTTTGATATATGATACAAACGTGCTTACTTACATCCATACCGAAAACCGAAGTGAAGCCTTCCGCTTGAGCTTAGATATTTTTTGCTTTCACTCTCCCTCTCTCCTTCTCTTCGTGTTGCGTCTTGTCTTCCCAGCCACATAGTACAACAGTCAACTTTCACCATACTTTATGCAAGAGTTTTACTTTACCATTTACTTTCCTTTCAGGATTTGCTGGAGGAGGTGGCTCCATAGCCATCCCTGTCTACGTCACCGAGTCCGCATCTGCAAACATTCGGGGAATGCTGGCTTCAGGTTTTGACATGATGATCACTGTCGGCATTCTCTACGCGTAAGTCTCAGTTTTTTTCCTGCTTTCCCCTCTGGTGTGTGTAGGGCAGCGGAGTGAACATATTTATTTCACTCATGTGATGATGATGATCATGTAGTTTTCCCCAAGTGGGAAAAAAGGTCGAACATGAGATGGGATAATATAATGCCCTGGTCTGGTGCTGGTCTATCTTTAGAATGGTTTGGCATGCCATATGCACTAAAAGGAAAGTTTTTCCAGGGAAAAAAATATTTGGCACACTCCATCCAACTGGAACGGTTATGGGCTGCCGGAAGGGTTTTTAATTCCATTCATTAGGGATATCGATATCAAATCCCAATTTCCGATGGCAAAATAAAATATGCGATGCGATATTTCATAAAACGTCTTGGAGCCATGTACACGTATAAGAAGTAAAAGTTTTCAAGTGATTTCTCTTCTTCTCTCCCCATCTTTCAGCTTCGTCGTTGGCACGTTTGTTTCCTGGGAATGGCAAGCTGTGGCTTGTGGACTTATCCCGATAGCATTCCATATCCTGATGCTCTTTGTCCCGGAGTCCCCAATGTTCTTGGTGAAGCAAGGGCTCCGGACTGATGCATCCAATGCCCTTCAGTGGCTCCGTGGAGCTGGATCCTCTCAACAAGTGGAAATTGAGCTTGAAGAGGTAAGGCAAACAAAATCCTCCCATTTCCATCCATAATATAATCTCGTTTCAAGGTCTCTCCTCTCCGGCTCCAATCCATTCCGCTTCACTCTCGGCGGAAAAAAATTTCGAATCGATTTCATTCAATCTTAGATAGCAAGTTATAGGCCTATAAACCTGCTTATATCTGAGTACGAAAATACCCATGTACGTACATTAAACCAATAGTTTACCCCAAAAAGTAAATATTTTATTATCCAGATAATATCCCTTCTCATCCTGTCTTCTCAGCCCACAACCTTGCTTCTCCCTATAATCAACTTGGCTTTCACTTCCAAAAGCTACTCCAGAAAGAAATATGTCATTAAGTTTATTCTACTTCCAACAAATCCTATCCAACAAATCACAACACCCATTTTTAGCTAGGATTAGCCTTGTAATTCCTTCGTTCACTATTCCCCAAATTCGTCACGCACCTTTTGTAGCAAATCAGCAATTCAAACTTTAAGACAATCCAGTTTCCAAAGTCATTTACTTTAATGCAACAAATAACATGTTTATACTATAAGTACATATTACGCTGATGGTGAGCTACATAAACGAGCATTCGCAAATTCCAGTCTCAAATTTATGAAGAAAGCGAATGATCTACTTACTAAACTTTGGGGAAGATCCCAGGGGAATTATTGTATTCTGATTTTCTTTCCAATTGCCCATATGCCAGTATCATCATCGTAAAGTACACGATCAAAGTCTACCGTAAAACCGTTCCTAAAATGGACAGCCCCAAAAACTATAAACCCAATTCCCCCATTTTAAGTACGACAATTCTTCCCATTTTACGTTAAGTAGCTCACATTTCACATAAAAGCTATTTTTAACCCAATGCAATATTGTCATGTCATGTCATATGACAGTGGAAAGATGACTTTTTAGCCTAAATCTGTCTCCCCCATCTCATTTTACAAGTCTATCAACCCGCTCCCCCATATAAGCACAAGCTGTTTAATGGCGCGCAATATCTAATATCTCAAGTCAAGTTAAAGTGTAAAGTTTCCCAAAGAGAGAAGGAAAAAATTATTTCTTTTGTTATCCTCTTCCCTTTCCTTCTCCCTCTCCCCTTTCACCTTTCTCCTCCCGTGATTCCTGACAATTGCTACGGAGAAAGGGAAGAGGCTTTTCTTTCTCTTCCTCTGAATTCTTCCAAAGTGATCAGAGAGAAAAAGAAAATCCTTTTCCTCTACAAGACAATCCTTTTTAATAAAGGTGGAAGTGTAGCAGGATTTTGTTGAATGGCCTATATAAGAGAAAGCCAAAGCCAACCCAATGCACTTTCTCCATTCAAGTGATTCATGTATTCTGTATTGTTTCACTGATTCCATTCAAGGGAAAAGTAGACTTGATCTCCAACTCCGAAAAAACTACTTTTTTTATTACATTCACTTCCATCCCATGTCTCATTGAGTCTTATATGCATGGTGAGTAATGTAGTAGAATAAGCGGAGAAAACTTTTTTTTTGATTCTCTCACGGGGATTTATCCTCAATGTGAATCAATTAAGCTTCTTTCACTCCCCTCATAAAAGAGAAAGTGGGTGGTGGGCAATGGTAATATGATGCTGGGTGGAATATTACCATTCCCCCCATTCCCTCCTGTTGCCATTTCCCATCCCAATATATTACCCACTGGCTGTTCCAGAATATCCGGTGAAAGTTGTTCCTGTTTCATGGAATTAAAAGGGATTCTATCGTATTTCAGTGAAAGAGGCTCATTTTCCCTTCTAAAAATAGACTGGGAGAGAGGGAGAGAAAGGGATTATGAGCTTCTCAAGACAGTACAGCAGAATATTATTCAGTGTATATCCCAGCTTGGAGAAAGTGGGCGAGGAAAAATCCTAAACAATTAAAATTATATTCACTTCATGCCACCTTTCCCGGAATATATAACCCCATCCATAATATGGGAATGAATCCAGATCCAAGTCCAACCACCCACTCACCTACATAAAATATCCCCGACATACAAAATTATTACATTCTCTTTACTCCTTCTTCTTATTATTCTCCTTCACAGTTAATTTCAAGTGTGAGCACCAGCCAGGAGAAATCAGCCACTTGGAGGGATCTCCTGGATCCGGCTGCCCTGAAGCCCACCTTGCTAGCCGTGAGCTTGATGATATTCCAGCAGCTGGCTCCAACCGACGCCATCATGTTCTTCACCGTGGATATTTTCGAGTCGTCTGGGGTTGACGTTAATGAAAATCTGTCGGCAAATATTGTCGGAACAATTCAAGTGGTAAGGAGGGGGGAAGTGGGGGAGAGGGGGATCCAAAATTCTTTTATGAAGTTGATGGCTATGGTTATGCTAGACATTGCTAGATTATTACGAGGGGATAACTGAGGCTATATAGAATATGAAATATAATATGAAAAGGACTTCCATTCAGTCTTCGGGCGCCGCGATGATGATGAGTTTCATATGAAAATCACTTCCTGTCTCCTTTCTCCCTCCTCAGTCTTGGCAAACATCAGGGGAAAATACCTGTGGGGCTTTATTGCGCAAAGAATGAGCTCTCCTGTTGTTCCTCCCCAACAGACAAACAACAGGGGCGGCTGTTCCCGTTCTGTGATGATGATAAAATCCTCTTAAAATTGATAATTTAATATGATGTGATGTGAAGTGATGGAGTTCCCTGAGAGCCCTTTCGTTATCATCCGAATCAGAGTGGTAGCCAAGCATAAAATCTTTCAGATAACGGGAAGAACGGGAGGAGGAGGGAGATCTTTCTCTCTTGTCGATTCCATCGAATAGCGATAGAGATGATGATGATGATAGACTAACAATAGAAAATTTCGAAATGAAATGATTTCTCCTTCCTTTATCCTCCATTTCCTAGAGAGGAGGAGGTAATTCCTCTTGCTTTTTTATCGATATTGGAGGATTGCAGGAAATGAGGTTACGCGATGTACTAGCATAGGTACGTGTTTTAGTAAGGCTAGTGGCATAACATAATTTTAGCCAAACACGTGAATTCGTCATGATCATGATCATCGTCATCTTTCTTTTCATATGAAATGATTACTTATTATGAGAATAGTATTCTGTTCGACGCTTGGAGGTAAATATGAGGGCAATGATGTGATCTGATCGGATCTGAATGGATTGAGGGAAAGGATTGATAATGCAGAACTGGTCCATCCATATAGTCCATATCCTACTTGGATTGGAACAACCTATTTATTTGTCAAATAAAATGGGAAAGCATTTTACTTACTGTAAATTGGGTTTGCTCGGATTCGGTTCCTAAACATTCCAATTGAGATCACAGCAGGTAGGCATTTTACCCAATTTGCGACGTGACCGCACTTTCCTGAGTGGATTCTACATTGCTTGGAGGCAAAACATGGCGTAGGTATTCAATCGAAATGGAATTGAATTTATTATTGAAGGTCCAATTTCCCAAGTTCCCTTTAAATTAAGGACAGATTTGCGATTTGTAAATAAAATGAAGAGGTCAATGACAACAAAACCTTTCCCCCATAAGCAGCTTTGCCTCTTTGGCCAATTGCCATTCTATTATTAGCTCAGTTTTTATTAATAATTTAGCAACAATGAAAGGGTTTTGCCCAGTCAGTGACTCCTGTCATTGTCAACTCTCTGCATCCTTCCCACCACCCACACAATCATGATATATGATAGGAAAATGTGTACATTTATTTCAGTCCATGAATTCCAGTTGTACTGCGTAACCCACGTCAAATCATTCTTTTCTTAGTCACAAATTAAAAGGAAGATGATGACAGAAGGTGCATAGGAAAATGCATGTTGCTCCTTCCTAGTCAGTCAGTCAGTCAGTTCCGCTCCAGTCAGTCCTTCCTTAGAAAAATTCTGTTCCTTTTCACTTGTCAATTTAATATCTTATACAGGATCTTGGGAAAAAGTATTATTAATGCCAGTGCCAGGGTCCATTCTATTCTCTGCTATGCAGCAAAGCAATAAGATCAAGGTACACAGGAGAAAGTTGGTAGGAATGAGAATATTTCGCTCTTGTTGTGCTAAACGTTATGCCGTGTCCTGTCGTTGTCAGATTGTTCTGGGAGAAAGGGAAGCCTCTATGACGTCAATAGAATTGGCGAACGAAAAAAAACTAGTCCTACCTGGATTAAACATTGACATTTTTGTATTTAGTAGGAACATAAGTAGCCAATAAATCTGAGGATATATTTTGCTCCAATTTCCCAAATTTAATTTTTATCAACTTACAACTTGCCCCATAATTAATTTCCAGATGGCAACAATCACCGCAGCCATGGTCGTGGATCGCGGGGGTCGCCGGTTGCTCCTCCTCATTTCCGAATTCTTCATGGTCATCTCGCTGGGGACGATGGGGGCCTTTTTCTACATGAAGGAGGCTAATGGAGGAGTAGTGCCGGCCGGAATGGGCTGGTTGCCCCTGGCCAGTCTTATGGTTTATGTCGTGGCCTTCTCTGTGGGAATGGGACCATTATGTTGGTCAGTGATTCATTTTCATTTTTATTACAAATGTAGATACATTACACAAAAGCAAATTACGACGGGATCGCATAATCAAGGATAATCATAATCTTAATAATCTTTGGCTCATTTTATGTATTACCTGCAGGCTACTGATGGGAGAATTACTTCCCCTTCATATAAAAGGTGAGTTTCTCAATTGGAGGGATTCGGAATTTGGAGTGAAGTTCCCAAAACTTTATTACCTTCCCATGCCATAATACTTAATTTTATGTTCCAAAATATGCCTGTTCCAGGGAAAGGATCCGGGATTGTCACAATCACCCGATGGCTATTGGGCTTCGCAGTGACCTTTTTATTCAAGTACCTGCTGAAGGCCATTGGGCATGCATACTGCTACTGGGTATTCTCAGGCTGCTGTCTGGTTGGTGGGATTTTCGTCCTCATTTTCGTCCCGGAGACGAAAGGCAAGTCCCTGGATGAGATTCAGGAGTATTTTGCCAGTCGCAAGCCTTCAATTCCTGTCCAGCCAAATGGGGATATTCAGGAGCAGGAGGGGAATGGAAAGAAAAATTAATTATGTCATTCTCATTATCACATTTATGGTTTGGTATAATATGTACTTAATTATATTATGATACATAAATATATAAATATGTTCACGTCTCAATTCTCAATTTGATTTATGAATGAAATGAAAATGTGTTCATGTGTCTTAAAACATGAAATTTAATGTCATCTTTTAAATAGTGATACTAAATGTTCATGCAATTTATTGATTCTTATTCAACTCTGTGTTAAATATATATATGGACTATTTTTATAATAAAAACCCTTCACAAAGTAATTGAAAGATAGTGATAATACTTTCAAGTTTATTAAACATGTTTATTATTTTCATTAGAAAGCAGCATGGATTAAATCCAATCTGTAATTTAAAGAAACGAACAAAGGCGAAAGTAATTTTTTTAGCATTGTCGAAGTGTCTCATTTTGACCTAACCTTGGAATCTAAATTGTGGGAAAAGGACTGACTTGAAACAGTTCCCAACTCCCAACTTTCCTTCCCGAAGTTTGTGTGAACAAAGGAGATAGGGTATAGACAGAGGGTGCCGGGAGAAAGAATCTGCAGAAGCGCTGTTTGACAATTGTCATGCATAAAATATGAAATGATGAAACGAAATGAATTGGAAGGAAGAGGGAGGAAGTGGAAGGAAACTGATTAACTAATTAATGGTTTACTCCGTGGTAATTAATTAACGCATCATATCTGTCACTTGTCATAATTTAGTTAGTGGTACAAACTGAAAGTTAAGTTTTTGGCTATTTTTTATCACTCAGATAGGATATGGAAGGAGTTTAAAGGTGTATCTACTGGATGTGTAAGTGATGTAGATGCATGAATTTTGACTTTAACACTTTCTTCTTCCCTCTAGGATCTAGCCTAGTACTCTCATCATTATCATCCTCTCCTCACTAATCCCATTTTATCCCGTTGGCATTGGGAAAGATTCGTTGTTTATTAACAAAGACTTCATCATCAGTGTAAATATTACAATTCTCAATTCTACCCTAATTAATCCCCATTTAATACGACTGGTTTCTTAATACGCTTCCTTTATGTTTAAGCAGTTCTTTGGCATATCTACCGCTTATTTCCTGTCAGTAGTCGAGACAAGATATGTCGCGGCGCAGTAAACTGATAAGCAGGTACGAAATGGTGGCTTCTACAATCATTAACTTTTGAGCATCCATATGCACAGCAATTTCATCTCAGTTTCATCTCAGTCTCAGAGTTACAAAAACAAAGAAATAACTGTTTCCGAAAATGAATTTAACATTTTTGTTTCACCTTTTATGTCTACTTGCAATTGCAGACGTAAGTTTTCATTTAATACAATTATTTAGTACAGCATTGCAATTATTTCTTTAAAATGTTATATAACTGTCACATTGATTGTTCACATGGTTGTTACTTTCTTCTTTACTAGATGGTGTTAGCCAAAGTCAGGAGAGAAAAAACACCGCAGGAGAAGGAGGACGAGAGGAAGGCCGCGGAGGCCACGAGGGCTATGGGATAAAATCAACCCGGGGTTACCAACTTCTGCCGTTTTGCCTGCCACTGACTACATCCCTTTGACTTTTGCACGGCTGTTGTGGAACCCCCTGTTAGCAACGGAATAAAAATATAACCTTTTGAACACGTTTATCATTACACCTAATTTATCACATATTAGTTCGGAATTTTCATATAATTGTCGGTCAATAATACAGTACTATACTAGTATTAAATGAATCGGTTTATTTAAATGAGTGGTGACCTTACCAGTACATAGCATCAAGCACTATTAAAAGTAATTATATAATAAATAGCCGAAAATTACAATTTGGTATCATGTGTAAGATTAATTACAAATAATCATAATCCTTTAATGTTTTGTATTATATGTAATCACAATAATATCTGCAGAAAGCTCGTAAAAACATTAAGGTTACCACTTGCAATTGCTTGTTTGAACAAAATAAATAATACGTAGATTTGTTCATTAACAAATATTTGATTATCAGTTTAGCACTCTATTTAATGAAATCTAATAAAATTACTCACCGAGCTTATTAGTGTCTGAATTTAATTTTGGATTCGCTGTTTATTAACAGACTTTATTATCAGTGTAATATCAATTGCTAGATATATTAATTACCGACTTCCTAATTAAGTTTCTCATTTCATATCATACTTGATTCATTATTTGTTTTACGTATTTCTTTGGAGGCTCATCCTGTCTGTTGTGGAGCGTGTGTGCGCACTGGCTTGTCGTAAAGTAAGGCAGTTTAGTTGCGTTGCATGACCATATTTCGTGTCTTTATTCTGTCGAATTGTCCAAAGTCAAGTCTCGGCTCATCCTCAAATTTTGCAAAAAGGGAGAATAAATTTCCTAAAAATGAATTTTTCATTTCTGTTCCTTGTTGTCTTGCTACTTTTGGCCACTGCCAACGTAAGTACTATACACCTGAAGCTGAAAATAATTTCGTTTAATAGCAAATATACTTACTATGTATATTAATTGTTTTCTAGGCGGCAAGGAGGCCAAAAACCCCACAAGAGAAGGAAGAGGAGGCTATGGCTGGGCAGGTCGCAAGAGGGTAGTGGTAGTCCTTCATCGAACTATTCTTCTTTCCGGGGGGCTGCGACAACATTATTTCTATTTCAACCTTGATGCAGGGAAAACAACTCTAAAAATTCAACAATATAAACTAATTGGCTGACGTCACCGGACAGAAATGTAGTATTTGCGATGATTAGTTTAATGATATGTACTGCACACGATAAGTTTTAATATTTTGAGTTGATACTTGCCATAAAATCATTTTAGTGTCGATAGAAATTCTCGAAATACGAATGAATTATTAACAATTTACTTAGATTTTAAATTTTAAATTTTTTCCATTAAAATTTTTTAAAAAATTGTTTAAAAAAATTTAAAACATTTTAAATTATCAGCATGCAGAAAATCTAATTAAAAAATTGTGCGTTTTCCTTGAATATAAATTGTAATTTTGCTTTTTACTGTCACTATCACCATCACTCAACTTTAACGGCGAGGGTCCTTTATCGTTACGTCCATTGGATTGGACATGCCGTCATCAGAAAGAATAGAACACTATATGGGGCAGGGCTTCTTCAATCGCGTCGTCCTTGCAGGTTCCCATACATTCATTTTTTTGTCCGTTTATAATCGCAGCACCTTTATTTGTTCTTTTTAAATTTCTCTCGAAAAGCTGCACAACTACCAAGAACAAAAAAGTAAACCCTGTAACTGTAACTTAAGCTAGACAACAATATATCCAGATAGATTTTGCTTTTATCCTCAACCGAAATCATTTAATTAACAATGAGTCCATATCCTTCTCCAGTTCCCCCATTTGTACCCCAGTCCATTTAACAGATTATTTTTAAGCAGGTTCATTCCACCCAGCAAAGCAATATATGGCGTGCGAGTTTCTTTCTGAAATTACGGTATGAATCGAAATGGTTTGCATGTGTATCTACATAATTGTCGTTTGTAGATAGATTTTACGATGTTATTATTGCAGGGTCTCGCCCAGGTCGCGTTACCTATTCCAGAGAACGTCACAGATAAGCTCATTCAGTTTGGAGATACAGTCGCCGACGGAATCTGAACAGCGCGAAAAGCCCGTGGAGTGTGGGACGCATTCGATTATCTGCAATGCTTGGGCTCAGTGCTGTTATGCCGATGCGGAGAATGTGATTTCCCCGGGGTAAATAGATTTAACTATGAAATTAGTTAAAAGGAAGAAGATTCGTGAATTATAATGGAATCTCATATTTCCCCAATTTAAAAATTCCAGAAAGGGATCTGTTTCACAGCCCCAACATCATGGAGAATGGAGGTCCCGAAGGCAAGACAAAAATCAGTGAATCCGACTTCCTCTCAGTATACACCGATCTATTAACAACTGCACCAGATATCAAGAAATTTTATTTGATGCCCATCCTACGGGAGTTTAGCGATGCTGTCGCCACCGAGGAAGAAAGTACTGAGCAGGCTGTCACAACCGCTAGTCCACCGACGCCGGCGGAAGATGTTCCACCACCTTCGAATGAGGAGACGGAACCCGTATCCCATCCGGAGGAGGTCACGGACTGGGGAAACGGCTGCAACTTCATAGTGAGTTTTATGCCTGCTTCTCAATTGGAGGAATTTGGAGTGAACTCCCCAAAACTTTAGTACCTTTCCCCCCACAATACTTAATTTTATGTTCCAAAATATTCCCATTCCAGGGAAAGGATCCGGGATTGTCACAATCACTCGGTGGCTATTGGGATTCGCAGTGACCTTTTTATTCAAGTACCTGCTGAAGGCCATCGGCCATGCATACTGCTACTGGGTATTCTCCGGCTGCTGTCTGGTTGGAGGGAACTTCGTCCTCATCTTCGTCCCGGAGACGAAGGGCAAGTCCCTGGATGAGATTCAGGAGTATTTTGTCCGTCGTAAGCTTTCAATTCCTGTCCAGCCAAATGGGGATATTCAGGAGCAGGAGGAGGGGAATGGAAAGAAAAATTAATCATGATGCCATTCTCATTATCACATTTAAAGTTTGATATAATGTACTTAATTATATTGTGATAAATATGTAAATATGTTCGCATCTCAATTCTCAATCTGATATGAATTAAAATGTGTTCATGTGTCTTAAAGCATGAAATTTAATGTCATCTTTTTAATAGTGATATGAAATATGAAATGCAATTTATTGATAGTTATTCAAATCTGTGTTAAATATATATGTGGACTATTTTTATAATAAAAACCCTTCAAAAAGTAATTAAAAGATAATGATAATACTTTCAAGTTTGTTAAACATTAAAACTATATTTTAACCTTTTCATTAGAAAGCAGTCGGCATGAAATACGGAATCTGTAATTTAGAGAAACGAACAAAGACGAAAGTAAATTTTTAGCATCGTGGAAGCGTCTCATTTCGACCCAACCTTGGAATCCAACTTGTGGGAAAAGGGCTGACTTGGTTTGAAACAGTTCCCAACTCCCAACCTTCCATATTCATTAGTCTCGAAGTTTGTGTGAACAAAGGAGAGAGAGGGTACAGAATCTGCAGAAGCGTTGTTTGACAATTGCCATGAATAAAATATGAAGTGATGGAACGACATGAAAGGGTGACTGGGGGAAGCGGAAGGAAGCTGATTAACTAATTAATGGTTTATTCCGTGTTAATTAATTAACGCATCATATATGTCATTTGCCACAATTTAGGTAATGTAAAACAGATTAAGTTAAGTTTTTTGGCTATTTATTATCAGGCAGCATATGGAATGGGTTTTAAATGTGTATTTTATGAGTAAGTGATATAGATTCATGAAGTTTGACTTGAATACTTTCCTCTTCCTTCTTGGACCTAGTCTAGTACTCTCATCATTATCATCCTCTCCTCTCCAACGGGACACGAGAAGTCATGTCTCATGTGTGACATTGAAATATAGAATCGGTGTTGTTTTCCTTCCATGCTTTCACTTGACGACTAGCGACTTGGCACATTGAAAATAAATAAAGTATCGATATTTTATTGGAATATATTTGCTAGACCTGGAACAGGTAGATAGGGTTTACACAAATGATAATGGAACGAAAATATGAAACTGGGTTTTGGTGGGTATTGCTGGAGTTTCAATTCCCTCGGGGGACCATTATTGTTCGATTTTTTCAGGGGGAAATTATGCCATATACGCGTTTAGCGTTCACATTCCGGCCTGGTTTTTGCTTAAGGTAGTGACGATAGTGTGAATATGGAAGAATGCAATATTTTCGAGAAAGCAACAGTCCGGCATTCATAATGAGTCATTTTGAATGACGAATATGAACATGATACCTTCCTCCTTGTATGATTTGTTTTGGATACTCTTTGTTTGTTTATGATAATTTCCGTGGTCGGATGACCCAATGGAGGAAGGATGGAAACAAGGACTTGGGTTAATGGGTTGCCGATGCTTTCTCCTTTCCTTGGTGAGTCATAGTCATTGTCACAAAATCCAACGCATTCGCCGCCCTTCGGTCAAGGTTCCACTAATCGCATTTGGATTTCTTCTCTTGTGCTCTCAACATGTTTTAAGCTACCTTCTGAAAAATTCAGCAAGCAACTTAAGCCTTCAAGTCGAAAGTTAATCAACAAGTACATTTATCATACAACTTGTGAACAGTGATTAAAACAGAAGTACATCAGTAGTATTAAATCGATCGAACAAATCCGATATTGTATAAAGATAATTATCATACACTTGTCAATTAGTGCATACAACTATTTCCCTGTGATATAATAGAACATAAGAATGGAAATTCAAGGAAAGAAAAAGGCAAATTCTACTAAGGCTGACGATGACTTCGACCTATCCATCATCAATGGTGCTTCAGCAGTAGCTTATGATACTCCCGAGCCCATTCGTTCCAAGCGTTTTAGACCCGGAAGTGCAGGTGATGAACCTTAAAGGATTTTTAATTCGAAAGTTTATTCCAAGCGTGTATGCTAATCTAATCCTATGTAAATTATCTGTAATCTCTATGTATATGATCAGGATCCGATGACGATGATTACAGCTCAAATACAACCGAAGACAATCCTGGTCCAAGCACAACCCCGCCATATTCCCCAGAGCCAGCTTCCAGCCGTCCCTATTCCCCCGATCCCCTTGCAACTCCCCCAGACTCACCTCCACCAGCCCGTCCGCATTCCCCTGATCCCCTTGCAACTCCCCCAGACTCTCCTGGGGCAACTCGCCCATATTCCCCTGACCCCTTTGCTGATATCCTCGTAACTCCCCCATACTCTCCCGAACCAACCCAGCCATATTCCCCTGACCCTCTTGCAACTCCCCCATACTCTCCTGGGCCAACTCGTCCATATTCCCCTGATCCCCTTGCTGATATCCTTGTAACTCCCCCATACTCTCCTGGACCAACTCGTCCATATTCCCCTGATCCCCTCGCCACACCCCCGTTATCTCCGGGACCAACCCGTCCATATTCCCCTGATCCCCTTGCAAGTCCCCCGGACTCCCCTGGACCAACTCGTCCATATTCCCCTGATCCCCTTGCCACTCCCCCATTGTCTCCTGGACCAACCCGCCCATATTCTCCTGATCCCCTCTCCACTCCCCCATCATCTCCAGGACCTGCTGCCAACATACATATTCCAACTCCACCGGGAACTCCAATACTACCCCCAAATCCACCGACGACGAATCCACCAAATTCTGCAGGAGGAAGTGGACACGTCGTCATTGAAATTGAAGAGCAACCTGGTGATGAAACTGAGTCCCACGAAGACGAGACGGAATCGCCGCTCTACTCGTTTTTCAAAATTGTCAATTTCGCTTGCCTTGCTCCATACCGATTCAGTACTGGAAATGAGATCCAAACGTTTCTGAAATTGGTACGTATAAACTGCCCCATTTTCACAAATCTTTCCTACAACAAATACAACTTCTTGCAGAGCATAATCAATTAAACAATCATTTTGCCAAACTAGAAACCAAATTTAATACAGACATTCTTTTTTTCTGTTATAGTGGCCATATGTCATCATCCACATATTTCTTGCCATGAATCACCTGCTTTATTTCAAACATCACGTCATCTTCGGAGCATATATTACTCGGAAAAGTAATATCGCCTTATACATAGACTTTGCCCATTCGTTACTACAGCCCTGCCTTGCGTTTTCAGTTTGGTTTACTCTCTTACTTCGATTTGGCTCGTTCAAAAGTTCAATAGAGGAATGCCAATCATCCCTACACTTCCAACAGTTTAATAAACGGAAGGTAAGGAATGTAGTATATAATTTGAAACGCGAGACCAGCAAAAAGTAACAATGCCCATCTAGCAACAAACAGTGCATTCCAAAATATTTTAAACATGTATGTAACTTGAATGTCCAGTGTAAAGAAATTGAGTGATTTTTTTTCGAAGTATTTGACGATGTGCGATGATCTATAAGTACTGTTGTTATTTATTTGTCCTAGATAAGGGTCATTGTGTCTGGCATGATTGGCTTAGGGGGGATTCTGGCTGTGCTTGACGTAATATTGCCAATTCCTGAAAACAACGTAGACATGATATCAAACATGGAGTGGATTCCAACATATTACTACCGAAATTTCGTGTGTTCGCTTACGGCAGAGAACTACGTGTCCTTTGCGACTGAACTACTTGCAAACAAAGAAGAAACCCATTGGGGATTAGCTATCGGTTTTGGTACCTTTATTTGCGTGATTAAAATTATCAATTCGTGTGTGGAGCAAATTGGAAGACTACTTGTCTTACTTTCAGCTCTTACATTAAAGCATTGTTCAGACAAGTTTTATAATATGATTCCCTCCAAATTGCAAAATAGCATAGTTCCATCAGGAGATGTGATTACTGCTGCATACAGTAATCTCAAACAAATATCGAAATACACAAACGAGTCCATTTACTCAATGTACCCACTATTCCTGGCCGATAATTTACTAACGATGGCAAGTTTTTACAATCAGTTTTTTAATCCGGATGTTAGTATTTGGACGAAATTATTGTCATGTATGAAAGTCATAAACATTACGTTGACTTTTTGTTTTGCCGAACGCGTCACTAATCGAGTAAGTGGGATATGAGTATAATAATCCATCGTGTATAATCATGCTATATGAGTGACGGCACATTTATGTTTGTCTTAAGATTACACAATTTAGAGACTGGTTACGTGACGAAAGTCAGCCAGCCTTGCCCGCTGGGGAAGCTAGGGATTTGCGAGACGACATTCAAACAAATCCCATTGGCATCGGCAAGGATTCGCTCTTTATTAACAAAGACTTTATTATCAGTGTAATTTGCCATAATGTATTAATTACATCTACTAATTAATTACTTCCTAATTAGTTTCTCATTTCATACTTGATTAATTGTTTGTCTCACGCAGTTCTTTGGAATATCGACCGCCTATTTCCTGTCTGTAGTGGAGACGCGCTCTGTTGCGTCGTAAAGTAAAGGAGTTTAGTTGCATGAGCAGGTAATATCCACGATTCTTGTCTTGATTTTGTTAAACCATCTACATTCAACGTCAGTCACGTCTGATCCCAAAATTTTGCTAAACAAAAAAGGAGAATAAATTCCCTGAAAATGAATTTTTCATTTCTGTTCCTGGTTGTCTTGCTACTTTTGGCTACTGCCAACGTAAGTATCTACCATTCTACTATACAGTACTATACACCAAGAAGGCTAGACGATGCGTTGGTCTACGCGACTTTGCTGTTTATCCTTCTTGCTATACACCTGTTAAGGAAACTGAAAATAATTGCTTAAAATAATTGCTTATAATAATAATTTATTTAATTATTTTCTAGGCTGCAAGGAGACCAAAAACCCCACAAGAGAGGGAAGAGGAAGATAAGGCTGGGCAGATCGCAAGATCAAGCGGATAGTATTGGCGTGGATTTCATTAGCTGGTGGGGCTTCATTTCGTCGAGGCAGTGAAGACAAAGGAGGAGCCCGCCAGGGAGCAGTGAACTTGAATCCCAGGGAGTTTACACGACG
>JAQIXQ010001301.1:0-15710 GCA_034700485.1 Pseudosinella alba | reverse complement strand
TTCGACAGGTCTTGGGTAGGAAGAACTACAGGTTGCTTAACTTATTTAGGATAAACAAATTTAATTTAAAATGTAATTTATTTGCTAACTTGAAGTTACCGGAAGGAATTCGTTTTGATGTATTCGCTGAAGATCATATTTTGAAGTGGGGCTATCACCAGAAAAGTAAATCAGATTACATTTCATTTCAAAATCAGCATCAACTACGCAACCGGAAAAAACGTAAGGGACGAAAATGGGAATCTGGATGGTTTGCATAGATTGAAAAAAGAATCTGTTTTCAATCTGGCTTCAATTAAATGTACGAGTAGTCTTGACCAGGCCCAATCAAAAACTTTATTTGAGTTGCCAAACCTATTTCAAATTTTCGTATGAAATATGAACAATTAAATTCCAAACTTATGCCAAATGAATATATCAACGCCATCATCATCATCTTGCATCCACCCAACAATCTTCATCAACCCATCCCAATGACGTTTTAAAGAGTCTGGGAATGGATGTAATGACATGAAAATGAGCGGAGGGAAGGCAATTCCAGGGAATAGTTGTAATGATGGGGAGTAAGGGGAAAATTATCGCACAGCCCTTTTATTTTACTTTTATAGTCACTTTATGAGCCGATTCCCATTCTGAGACGTGATTCCCTGAAATTACCTTTTCCGGTTAGGAAAAGGAGAGATGAAAATGAAGAAGCGGGGGCATATACCTATATATAGTCTCACAAACACAGAGACATTACCAGTCCTCATACCCATATCAAACTCTTTTATAATGCGCATAATGGGGATAGTTTTTTTTCTTACTTCCTACACACATCCTCATCCTCCTCATCCTCTGTAGAGTTGTGGAAGTGCTCTTGAAACTGAGATGATATTATTTAACTTTTATGATTACTATTATAACCGTACAACAACTACTGGTGGCACTAACACCGCCATCATCACCATTCCCGGAGTGGAGCTCTTAGCATGCAGCTTTGCACACTCTTTACCAGTTAACGTCCTTATGTGATATTGCTGTTGTTCCACTACTACTGCCATACTTTCACCTTTTCCTTCCTACTTTTTTTCCGCTCAACGTGTTTAGAAATATTTACCGGTTTTGTTGTTGGTATAACATGGCCATGCGTAAACATAAATTTTTTTTTTCCTCAAACGAAATAGACGTAGTTATTGTATTGCAGTTTGTGTTTGGAATGGAAATGAATATAAATATGTATGTATGCATTTATAAGTATGTATGGTAATAGCGGAAATAGGAACGGGAGAACGTGACACAATGTCCTTCGATTGATAGAGTCATCTGGAGTCTAATGTCCGTATTATGGCACTTGATGACAATCATAACATATCCCGGCCCCCCATAACCATTTTCATAAAACCTATGGAGTCCAATCCAATGGTTACAGCTTCCCATAACACGTGATAACTCCCCCCGTTTCCTCTTGATGCCGGCCATTAGCCAATAAATTTTATTAAATGCTTTCCCTTTTTGCTCACTCACAGCATAGGTCTCTTCTGTAGTTATGTATAATTATATCATTCATGGAAAAGTAAAAGGACTTGCAATTTTTGATTTTGATAAGGGTTCAAGTTGAAAAGAAAACAACTTGGTTTTCAGGATTTAGAATTGTTGACGGATTAAACTATAAAAAACATTGAAATTAAGCTAAATGGTTATTTACAGTATTCTTCGTAATGATTATATCATTTGGCTACATCTTTAATTTTGTACATGACTCAAACTTGCGATTATTGAAGGATTATATTAAATGGATTAAGATGGATGAATGTACGAACGAGCACGAGCACGAGCTTTCTCCATTCCAAATGATATCACATTTTTATGTAACTTATGTCATAAAATGATGAGCTGCATAATAGTCGGACATTTGCATTCAGACTCTATACTCTATAATATGAATTGGTTGAGTACTTGGTGATGATGAGTAAATGTGGTGGGGGAAGCGGGTGATAATGGTTTCCTCCTAGTGAGAACAATGGTGATTGTTACTGCGCTGTGCTGCTGCTCCCGCAACTCAATCCTATTTTTAACGATATGACATGGCATGGCTAAATTCGTTTCCCCCATCTAAAGAAGAGTATTTCTCCAGTTGGAGTGAGAACGAGCAAATAAGATCAGGTTCCTTTGGCAAAAGAAACATGGATGAAAAGTATTGGTACGGATATATTGTGAACTGGAATGTACACACATTTTACTCAATCTCATCAAACTTTACAACATTATTATTGCTTAATTGTCATTATTTTTTACTCTCTCGTCATTCTAATAAAACCCAAGTGTCTTTTATATTTCATCATCATCATCATCCCATCTATATACTCCTTCCCAGTTTGTGATCATCATCCTATTTTTTTCATGTACTTTTAGATATGGGAGCATGTATCCAGTAAAATTTCAAGTTTATAGCGGTATGTAAATGTGAGGAAGTGAAAGCATAAAATGAATTGTTCCTCCTCCTATACAGCGGAGAGCGCTCTAGATGGCCATAGTCAGATTATGAGCTCGTATTCGATTTAGGAATAAAAGTTTACTGGTGACATAACCATTGTCATTCCAAATTATGTTGTTCCTCCACCACCACCATCCCACTACATATATATATATATACAATATACTTATGTAATATGGTACGTTATCGTTAAAGCCATAACCAACCCCCTTCACAGTTAGTACATAGTCTATATAACAAGATATCCAATCTCCTTATTCCAGTGTTAAGTGTAAGTACTTAAATGCTTAACAAGTACACGGGTACGGGGATAGAATTCTAGATCGATCGTTTTTATTTTTCAAGCCCTGAAAGATTACCTGGAAAATGCATAAAATCATCAGGATCAACATCAACATCATCCCTATCACAAGAAGAAATAGATAAGATGTAATCAAAATCAGTTGTGAGAAAAGAGGGGGATGAGATGAGAGGGTGCAATTCTTATATATATAAAAATATAGCCCATGGATGCAGGTTCATATCTCCGAAAAGGATTATGTCCCAAAATGGGTATCATTCTTATAGAGAAGCTCATATCTGTTATATTAAGCATATCTCTCTGGAAAGGAATAAATATTATGGAAGGTTATTGCATCGCACATTATCCATCTTCCACAAAAGCAATGTGCCCATTATATATCCTCATGGTTATAAGAATTGCCGAAAAAACATATTGTAAAATAATATGGTCATAAAGGAGACAATAACAATTTATAGCCGGATGCTGGGAACGTTGTCGGCAAAAGTTTAATATTATATCCCACTTTCTCATGATGAGGATGACTATGACTATTACTATGACCTGCGCCTCCACCACTTCAATGTGGTAGTCGCAGTTGTTGTAGTTGGTTGTAGTAGTTGCTCTGGTCTGGTGTCAGAATTACCACCCAACAGACCAACAAAACAAGCAGCCATATAAATATATCTGCAATAAAATAATAATCCTTTGTACCTATTTTTGTTTGTTGTCGGTGCATGGTAGTTTATTCCCGTGCCAAGTTAGAGGAATTGGTCCATTTCCGAGTCTTGTTTCATATGGCGAAAAAAAAGTCACAAATAACATTAGATTCATTGTTCATTATTCTAGGTATATATTTATATTATTGTAATGTTCCTCCGGCCCCGATGTAATATTATTCCCTGACATAATCGCAGCGGTGGGACTGTTTAGTGGGTAAATATCACAGGGGAAGTATAATATGGAAGGAGTGGAGGAAGGCTAAATGGCCGAGAAAACTTTTACCAGAATCAAGAAAGCGAACCGGGTTGCCACGCCACGCCAAAATCTATAAATGATAAAAAGCATAATAACCTACGGGATTAATGTTTGGTTTGCAACGGCGTTGATAAAGTTGGCTTTTTCTCACTTGTCGTGAGCTTTTATAATTGTAAATCTATAAATGCAAAGCTACCCGAAATAAATTGAAGAAATTAAATGCTTTACAGTGGCAGAAGATTTGATAGATTTTCTTTCTAAGTACTGTAAGTTTGCATCAATCATCAATCAGGTAGTGAGTGACTCATTGTCGGAATTATTTGGAATGCTTGTTATGTCAAGTATGTTATTTCTGACTATTGCTCACAGTATGCCAATCATCCAATGGGTGGAAGTTTTGATTGATAAATTATTACTTTGTTATTCTCGCGCCGGCATGTTTTGACTTCATAGTCGTGAGTTGGGATGAGGTGGCGTTCAGCATGGGAATGAGCTTGTCTGAATGGAATGTGATTGAACAAGTTGTTTGGGATGCTTTAGGAATAATAATAATTTATGTTAATAAGCAAACCGTGTGCGTATTTTAGACTTACACACCGGCAAACATGCTTGAATATCATTCTGATTTCTATAAAGCAGCAACGGGAATGGTGTGCAGATTCCTTGCTTATAATTGTGTTATAAGAAGGCGGATTTTAAAAAAACTTACTGAAGGATTAAGCAAGCCCATACTTGTCGTTTAATTGAGTAAGTGAATATAATCGAAAAATGGTCAGCGAAACCGATGTCATGATTTCTAGGAGCTAAGTACATTAAAGTTGTGTGAAGTTTTTTATTTTTTATTGCGAACTTTAGAACTCAAGTCATACTGCATGAATGCACAGATATGTCCTACGGTGTAACAATCGACGATGCTGCATCAAGTCCTATTCACACCACCACATAAATCCTTTTTATTTATTCTACTCATTGGGAAGTATTAGTAGCCGGTAATGAATATTAAATAGGGGAAGAGAGACTTAATGCAAATGCACCTAACTTAGCCTAGGTAAACTAAACATATTGAAAATCACCCCTTTCAAATATGAGCCAAAGCCAAGTGACAAAGCTTATAATATGTCATGTGCATGCCACAATAATATGATGAATAGGTGTATAGTCGTCTTTGACAAAAAAACTTCATTCAGGAGTCATTGAGCATTTTTTTTTTAAACCATCGTGAGCATTCCTCTTTGTTTCTCTTGAGCATATATATAGACAGTGACATAAAGTAATGAGCCGAAGATCTCATCCCCGGATCTCTGAGAACAGAAGAAAGTGGAAGCAAAGACGCAAGCTAAATTTTAATTCAGTTAATGATCCCTCTTTTCATTTTTACTCGTTAAGGAAGTCAACCAAAAGGCATGGTTAATGCGTTTACGACGAAGACGAAATACTCTTACAAGTCGTACACTGTGACTCCTTAAAAGAATATTAAAGCTTTTACCAATCCCACCAACTTAAACTGTTATAAACTATTATTCATGTCATACCTATATTGATTTCTTATGAAGAAAAATCAGTGAGTCATTTCTAAAGACAAAAGTTGTAAGATGAGTTCCTGGTTTCCCTGAATCAAATCTTGGATGGGTGATTTATAAAGTAGCTGGTAATTGATAAGTGAGTGGAATTACTGCAGTAGTAACTAAAATAAAATCTTTCTTAAATAAAGAGTTTATGTCTGCTTCGATTCAATATATATGCTTTATCCGGACACCGCCGGTCCTGCAAAATAATTGGCATTATTACTACCTACGTTATTATTGGAATTTTTGTTATCTAAAGTTGAGGAAAAGGCTTGACTGGTCACAAGGATGTTATTATCATCTTTGACTTGATTGTTACCCAAATTCACCGTAGAAGGAAATCTTAAAAGTTTGGAAGAGTTTTCCCAAAAATTTGTAGATTTTTTAATATAGCCGCTAAAGTTTCAGTTGTTTAAAAAAAATTATGAATTTTTAATGCAATTACCTCCTAAAATAATTTGGGCTGACAGAAACTTATTATACTTGGGAGGGACAGAGATGGCAAGACCCCATTAAAAGTTTTTTTTTTCTCTCTTCCCACATTTAATTCAATCGTCTCCCTTTAAGCGTGCCCTAATTCTAATTGCGTAAAAAGTTGGAAATTGTCTGGGACCATTATCTTCATTCTCCTCTGACTCTGAGAGTAAAGATCAAATCAAACTGAAGAGAGTTGCACAGAATTTCCATTGATTAATTATCCAATGAGTTTCCCTCAATCAGGAAAAGTTTTATTGAAAGTGTGGAGACCTCTGCACCAAACTACAAGTTACATGATAATGGTGGCAATAAATCAGGCTAATACCTACATATTTGTAAATAACGTCATGCAGTCACTTTTTTCACCCATCCTTACTTATAATAATTTACTCCCCGGCAGTGAACTTAACTTGAATGATGTCATTCAAACTGATTGTAACATCCAACATCAGAGCAATATCCAGCCTAGCAGCAACAACTTCGAAATTAATTCCCAATCCATATCATTTACACTACTTACAGTACAAGTCGTATCCATCCTCATCTTCATCCTGATCCTGCATGCATTTATATTTATATGCCATTAAATAAGCAGGACGATAAAATTATTTTACTAGTTATAAAATTGTGTAAAGATCCCATAACCTTATTTATGTGCTCGTTACTCCTCTCTGACTGTATTAGCAAGAGGGGAATAAAAAGTGTCTTTCGGGCCACTTACTCCCAATTCAATTCCATTTCATCTCTTGCCTTATATGCACCACCATATTATATTAATTCACATTATTTGAAATGTAGTACAATCCTATTCATCATTAAATTTTGAGAAGACGAGACCGCCTCTTAATTTTCTTATGATTTTTTAATACCTTCACCCGTCATCATCAGAATGTAATTCCAATCAATATGAATATACTGCTTATTCGCCCCTTGTCAAATATCCTCATCTCATCATCATCATCATCATCACTAAATTGGGACTAGTAATATTTTCTCCTTGTCTGCGGGGACGCATAAAAACGTAAGTAAATGATGTTCCCCCTTTCATAAAAACAAATATAAAATCTTTTTGAGTTGATGCGATGCAATGGCATGCAAATATTTTTGCTTTAGCTTTCTCAGCTCTTTGGAGGGGAAAAATATATAAAAAATATGTTATTGCAGCAGTCATTATTTTATAGATGGGAGAGGGGATGGATGGTCTAAATCTATATATCCATATATCTTCATAATATGGCCAAGTTGGTATCTATTATTCCTCCTCCTCCACTCCACTACTCACTACTGCTGCAATCCCATTATTATTTCGGGAGAGTTTTTTACAACCTCCTAAAAGATTTATTCATCCCTTTTTATTATCTCTCGTATAATTTTTGTCTTTCTCATTAAATCCTTTGGTTGCAAAAACAAAGGGTAATGGGCAAAACATCAAGCTATCCCCGGCTCGTTAGAAATGATTTTATTTTGACTGTTTTCCCCTTGCATTTGAATTTGCATTGGCATGAAATATCCCATTCCATTCCCGTGTCCTTCTCATCGTCGTCATCATCATCGTTGTCTGGATTTTACATGCACTTCAATAATTTTACACACTGTTAAGAAGGGACTTTCCACTCTCCACTCTTGTGTGTTTTACATCCTTCTGCTCCTACATAAATACTCCCATTTTTTATGAATTGTCGGCGAAATTTCTTTTTTTTAATGTGATGGCATTGCATAGATAATTATATTGTCAAGTTTTAATATTTTACGGGTAGAGTTATAATGACTCTTGGGTTTTTTTAATACGGAGTTGACGAGCATTTTATGGTTTGGTTGAGTTTAATGATTGTTAACGTGTTTTAAGGGATTGGTTCTCGGTTGTACAGAGATAGCCTTGTAGCCGTAGCAATTACTGTGGCCTGGTCTCCCTATCCAATTCTAAACACAGATGAATGCATATAGGCGGGTAGATGGTAGAAGGATGGGAATTTATGATATTCTGGTAAGAGATTTAATGAACATGGAAGCTGACATGAGTCACTGAGGCATAACTGGAAGATACTACTGGGGAATGGGGAATTTGGGAACAGTAAAATTTGTTCCTTCTGTCCAAATATATTGCACTATGGCTTGGGTACAGATTTCCTAAATGTAAAAAAGAAAATCTGTACAGATTTTATGCATTCCAGCTTTACGACGATTTTATTTTATTAGGAAGGGGATCACGCACGTCATATATTTTACATTTGCATAATGAACCCTTCTTAAGGTGAACATTGGACGCTGTGTCCGTTTCCAATTGGAACATAAATATGTTATCTAGAGTAGTTGCACTTTTATCACAATTACATTTAAATAGTAATTGATTCAGCCAAATCTATGGGAACTTGTTTTTCTTGTGGAAGATGCCTACGAGGCTACCATTCATAACACTGTCACTTTGGAACATTTTTTTGGATCCCTAAATATTTCCCATTGGAACTTACGCAACTACAAAAGGAGACAGGATGTGCGGGGGAGATGAGCGCGAACTTCATCATATCCTACGCGATAAAACGGATGGGTTATGAAATATTCAAAGCTACAGTTTGAGAGATGACCATGTATCTTCACTCGACTCCAACAACGATTTCATTGCCTCTACTTATACCTAAGCATCTCTGTACTCCTCTGTATTCTGCAAGATGGGGGACTATAAGGTTAAACTCCCTTTCCATTAAACTTCCTGTGGTTATGAAATCTCAGTAAATGAATAATGAATGAAGTGAATTAGTAATTAAGAGCAAAGGTTACAAGTTCATTTTAAGAGCTTTCTCAACCAATAAAACAGAATTTTGGAGGAGGAGGAGTAGCAATTTCATATTTACAATTTACATAAATATCAATATTCTCACAAGAGCAGCTGCACTTTCTACACTCCTCCACTAAACAGTGCTTTGGAAACAGCAAGAGAGAGAGAGAGAGATGAGGACGATGAAGGAGTGAAACTACGCATCATTTAAAGCTACTTTCAAAAGCGTTGCGTGTTTACTCCCATGAATAAAATATTTAGCATTGGAATGCCTCATCTTTTAGAGCAGCCAGTGCCTTCCCAAACCAAATTTTTCTCTTCTAAATACATTAAAAAAATATTAATGGCTGGTATATGCACTCGTCGTAAATTTCAAAGCATAGTTCATAATAAATGTGGTGATGACGTGTATTGTTTATACCTTTTAGGTATTCAAGCGAGAAGGCTAATCCTCTAAAAAAAATAGTTATGTATAACAAGGTAGAGAGAGAGAGTTTATACTAGTTGGGAGCTGTAAGGTGGATCATAAACGACGCTAAAAGTTACGACATAAATTTTAAACTGTATTTTAAAACTCAGATTTCCATAATTTCCCTCTGCAATATTCGTAGCGAAGGAGCATTTCTGTTGAGTATCCACAGAAGCGCCAGAGCATGGGTATATTTAGTGGAGCAAATTATTTCACTTTTCAACTAATTTACCAACACTCGTTTGTAGAGAACATAAAAAAATATTTCGTCCTTTATGCCAGGCTGATTTAAGTAGTCATAATAATATGGCAACTGAAAGATATCCGCATCTTTCTTGTTAGAACTGGGATTGCATTGGATTGGGGGAGACCATGAGATGAGCATACAATATTTAGAACTTGAAGTTTGCATGCAGTAGGCACTATCCTAATTGTTAGGCTGATGCAGTAGACATTTTTTAAATGATACATTTATTATACCACACATTAATTCAGATCAGTCAGTAAATTTGTTTCTGTAGGTATTATTGTACTGTGGCCACATTTTAAACTTACTTTAATTATTCTAAAATTCCGAATGTTTATGTTTCTTTGTCTAAAATATATTTAACCAAAAAAGGGTTGTAAAACCGATGTCCATCTATAGTGTGAAAATAAGGTTCAAAAGTGAATCATCCACACATTAAATTATGGAGGTATATTTTAGCCGTAGGAATTCCCTCCACCCATATCACTGGTCTCTGTGGATATGAAAGTGAAAATAATTTTCCTCCTCCGTCTCCATCTCCATCTGAAATAAAAAATGGGAAAGTACTGCTAATCTATCTCTTTTCTTGGCTTCCTTCTATCTCCCATCCCATCTCCCACCACCACCACTACCACCATCCCCATCACTGGTAGTGAAAAGGCCATGAGGATAATATTCTTATTGCATCTGTCTTTCTCCCGCCTTCATAAACTTTTATTCATTAGAGCAATTTCACTCCATATCCATATATCCCTAATATGCCTATATATTTCAGCAGAGGCTAAATCCATATCGTATAACTTATAGTAACAGTTAAACTATAACTGTAACTTATCCAACACATGTTCCATGGATGGGAAGAGGAAAAAAATGGGAAGGGAAAAAATAAAACATTTTCACTGATCATCACATCATTCTTTCAAGTCTCTTTTTTTCTTTCTCCGTCTCTCTTGCCAAGAGCCGGAGAAAGCTATTTGGTAAAGCCAAGGCGTTCCGTCATTCAGCCAGCCAGAGAGAGCCCAGTGGTTGGTTACAGTGGGGATTTTCATGATGATGTTGATGCTCATGATCATGATGATGGCACACAAGTAGAGTCACTCAGAATTCATGGGATGTTCTAAGGGCTTGACTCTCTCTCCCCGTTTTCTTGGAGTCTACTTAAAAAAATATACCTAGATCTCTATGTCTATATCTATGTGCGAATATGATACCAGCATTCATAGACTCATCCATGCTCATATATGACTATATTGGATTGGGGATCGTCATCGTCCACCTCTTTCACTTGCACTTCTTGTTCCATCTTGGTTTTATTCTTTATTTTTTCCCTTATTCTCTCTCTGGCAGTATGGTAGGTAGTGGCGCAGTTCTTTTTTACTGGAATAAAAAGAGCATTTTTTCTCTCCTTCTTCCCCGAGATATGGATGTGGAGTAGAAAGCAGAAGAGAAAGAAGAGTAAGATTGTCGAAGGTTTTTTTTCCTTCTTTTTTCTCTCTCTCTCCAGTTTTTTATGTCCATAAAAAAGGATGCACGGACATGGTGTTACTGTTTCTGCTCATACTCTTGCAGAATACGTAATACGAGGTCGGACATCATCTTGGATGGAGAGAGAGAGAAAGAGAGATCCGGAACTTACAAAGCACATCTTTATTTTTTTCTCTCTTTTCCCTTCCCATTTTTTTCTACTCTTTTTTCCTCCACCAAATAGTGTATATATCTATGTGGGATTCTTCCATTTATTTTTATTTCTGAAAGAGATATTATAGTTATGTTATGAGCATGACTATGACCGGAGAGAATCTATTTATGTTATATGAGGGGGGCCTTATTCATCCAGATATGCTGGAATGAAACTATCTATATCTATCTGGATATGGTTAAAGTGAATCTGCGTCCGGTTATATATTTTTTTCGGTTCAAGTATAGCCATATACATTTCGGGGGAAAGGTGTAGTTGAGGAGAAGGAAGTTAAAGTCACATCATCACTTTGGCCACACACATAACATAACTATGTATGACTATGACTGGTCGGAGAGGAAAAGGAGCATGAACGCCATGCCAGGCCAAGCCGCTATCACAATTCTCGTGATGATCATGCTGATGATCATCATCATTGTCAATGCTTGCCACGACCATTACCACGAGTTTGAGTTTTTAGCATTAGTCGACAAGTTTGGAGGGTAGAGGAGAGAGAGAGAGAGCAGACCAAAAGACCAGCATCACTTTCCCCTTTTTCCTCCAAAAAAAAAACTCCAACATAAATGGATGGGAATATTATGTGAGAGGAGATGAGGATGAGAATGATGATGCTCGGCAGCATTATGCCCTCGGTAGTTTTGTTGGTGGGGGAAGTAGACTTTTCCCTACACTTTTTCAGCTTGTATGAATGGGAACATGTACCATATTATATAGTAGATTCTTTTAAATGGAGGATATAGGATCAGGCAGTGTGGATGGAGGCTAGGATGGATGTGTGTTCATTCGTGGTGTATAATCATGAGCTCTCTAACCCAGCCAAAAGCCAAAGCCAACAACGGCCGCGGTGGTGGTATCATCGTAATGGTGGGAGCAGCTGCAAGCAAACCTTTCTCAGAATGAACTAGTCGAGTCCTTGTCAGTTCTTCACTTGCCATCTAAGCTGTAACAACGGCCTGTGCTGGCGTTCCTCTCACGTTTTTTTGTGCGCTTTCATGCAGGATCTAGAAAGGGAGTCTGGAGAGTTATGCTATAAATTTGTAGTAAAACTCCGGCAATTACTTTCTATATTAATTCGGGTTGAAACGAATTAATACAGGAAAAATATTAACGAAGTTCGTCGAGCAGTTATCTGTTAAATTGAACATATCAGAAGGAAATTAAGGCATTGGAAGAAGTCTAGAAGGACTACATTAATTTTCATCCTGGAATATTCTGATTTAAGTATCAATGCACTTTCTTGAGTTTTCTCGTACATATCACCAGATAAGATCAGATAAAGTGTTGTTATGTAAGAGGATGACAGTGTGAGTTTGCTCGTCTCGTCTACTCGTCTACGTGCTGGAATAAGATTATATAAGACTCCATTGCCCATTGGAGCACAACCACGCGTCTCCATTCATTTACTTCCTTGGAACAGTTCCTCCCTGTCAACATTCTCGGTGATCCATCCCATGTCTAGTGTAATGAATGATCATCTCATCATCGTTATTATTAGTAACATATATCTTGTGAGAAACCGTTGTTATCATCACTACTACTATTACCATCATCAAAACTAATATGGAAGTAATGATTTTATGGTGAGTAAATAGACTCTCGGAATCAGTTCAGGATCAAAATTCACATTTTCCATGGAGGTATGAATCTTTGAAGGTATAAAAAACCAAGAAGGAAGAAAACTAAAAATACTTTACGCGTTCCACGTGAATCCAGCGATAAACTCATCTTCACTTCCCCAGTCATAACAACATTTTACCTAGTTATGTGTGCGCATGTGTGCCTATCCAATATCACATTAAGCATACATGACATAAAATATTAAACTATATCTTACCGACTTATGTATATTTGGATCAACGGCTACGACTTTGTGTCAGTTTTATTCATGAGGAGGGAAAAGGAATAAAGCAAGAAATTTTCAGTGAGTTCTTGTTAATAATCCAGTTGGAAAATTAAATTGATGATATTGACAAATCCAAGTGGTTCCAGGGAAAGTCCTTCATAAATATATACCTATTCCTTCGTCCAAAATTGGAACTGATGATCCCCTGTCAAACTCTGGTGTTGTTAGGTCAGCGACTCCCAACTTTTCATTCATATTACGCCTCAACTGTCGCATATATCAACTGATGGATTGAGCCATCAGAAAGTTTGCACACTGACTCTTCCCCTGACTCCACCATCTTATGAATACCAAATCCTTTTGTGTCTAGTGACGAGGAGAGCAATTTTTTTATAGGAAAGTTATATATGCAAGGCCTCACTTGGTTTCACCACTTGGTTGTGGACTTTCTAGAAAAAAAGTTTCTCTTTTGATCTCTTTTCTCGACATTTCAGAAGGACCCAAAGCATGGTTCTTCTTTGACTATGCATATTTTACATAATATGCCTGTGTGAGGTATCCATACTTCAAAACTAAATCAAATCAGAAGTAAGAGGAGAAATGTTTCCTTTCGGTTTAGTGAATTATGGACTTTGACGAATGCATATTGTGTACAAGCCAAAGTATCTCTGTTTAGTGCACGTGTGCCCGAATTGTAAAAAAAAAATATATATTCCGTGCGACTTTTCATGAACTTTGTCCCGTTCACGGCGGTCGGTTCATGTTGATAAAACTTGGGTGAATTTCAATTTGACAAGAATTTGAGTGAAAGGGAACGTGGCTGAATTTAAAGTGAAAGGATTGAGAAGAAGGAATTTTCCAAGAGGGATTTCCCTTGAATTATTTCTCATCTTGTTGAAGCTGTTTTGTGAATTGTGACTTGGAAGCAAGGTTGATAGTTGAGGATAATATACCAAAATAGAGCAACTTTCTTAAAGATTTTTTTCTTCAATGAAAATAGGGAAAGGGAAATAAAGAAACTTGATTTTATATAAGGACTTTTGCTTTTCATCCAACGTAGCGCCAAAAGGAACGCATTTTTTCCTTGAATAACACGCCTAATTTAACTAGATCAAGCCCAACTTTCTCAATTGTACAATCAAAGTAAAAAGGAAAGTTCAGTTGTCAGCGACAATATTGCATAAAGGCAGAGATAGTATCAAGTAAAAGTTCGGGCTGGAGGATTGAAATATTTTAAAATATCCATTTTCTAGGGATCCGTCATTGCCTTGTTGGTGTCATTCATAAGTTTCCCAGGTATTGAATCATTCAATCAGTCCAATCTAATAGTTTAGGGAAAAAGTGCTGTTTGTCAGTGTGGAAGTGAGAAAAATTGGATAAATCCAGTGAATAAAAAAGTGAAGTGAGAATCTAATAATAATTGAGAATTCCAACCTGAAGATTAAGTAGAACAATTCCTTAATTATGTTAGGATTCATTAACTCTTCACAGGATATTTCTATTATCGGTAAGTTAATTATTCCGAAATATGTATCAGGCATTTGAAATTGATTGAGCTTCGAGGTACTTGTTTTGCTTTCACTAGGATAAAAATATCTGTAAAATGTGAGCACATAACTCATCTCACCTTTCTTCTTATAATGACTGGATCCATCCATTTACTAATTGAAATTGCTTATAATAGCAGGAGGTACATGCCTACATACATGGGTGCATGCATGAACTGGATCAAAATGAAAATATTTTCTTATTATTATCATCCAGAGCTCCGGGCTCCATGTACCATTTTATATTTTGGTTGGTATTCTCTTTTCAAAGCCTCTAATACTGCCTTGGGCCCAATAAAATAACAACATACCTATCTAGATAAGTACTACCGCAACCACAAAAGACAGCAACTATTCCATATTATTTTTGTACCTACTTCACCCAGAATAAAAAATAGAAAAAACAGATCAACTTTTAGCTCATCGCAAGTGTAATCATAATCATACTCCTTCCATATCCAAACCTATTTTCCTTGTTGTTTTACCAGAGATTAAAACCATAAACATTGTTATCCCTTATCATCAAGCCCACAATCCCCGGCTATTATGTTACACCAAAAAATGATAATGATAAAGGAGAGTATTCACATTATTAAATAACTTCTTTCTTCTCATCATCGATTATTTTTTTCCAGGAGTGAAGTAGCATATTTATATCTTTTCTCTCTCATCTCATCATTTATAAAAATATAAATCTAGCCCAACAACCAAATGAACTCAAATTATATCCCTATAAATATGTTTATAAACTAACAAGATTTTTCTCATGCTGCTACTTCATTAAAAAGAGATGGGGATGAGAAGAGAGAAAAAAAACATCCTCATCAAATCATCCCACTTATCATCATCATTATCAGAGGAGCAGGAATAGCCGGTAAAAGTATTAATGTGCATCCATCCCACCACACCACCACTCACTAATTGAGCCTAATTTGATGAAGCACTAATAAATGTTTAGCACTTTACAAGCGACAAGGAACAAAAAAAACAGGGGTAATAATAAACGCTGATAATAACAATATGTGAGAAACATGCCAACTGCCAAAAGTCGAGAGAGAAAGAGATAGAGAAAAACCCAACTTGATCCAGAGAATGAGTTTGACTTTTGGTTTGGTTTGTAATGTGGATGATGCTTTTTTTCTGCAACGAAAATGAAACTAGCTGGCAGCAATTCAGCAAAAGCAAATATTTTTTTCCGTGGAATTTATACATGCGGATGGAAATATGTCCAATTGCTTACGCACATGTACACATTCCACAAATGTGCAGGAGCATGGGATATAACTCTTGGTGGCGTGCCCTTTCCCATTGTTAACTATTTTTAGGTTGGCTTTGCTTTCCTTTAGCCAAACAACA
>JAQIXQ010001300.1:0-15713 GCA_034700485.1 Pseudosinella alba | reverse complement strand
ATGCTTTCAACATAAAATTCCGAATGCATTCCGATATAAATCTCACATTGCCCCAAATGCAGCTTGGAAGGGTTTTGCAATTTTGATAATAGGGGTTTAGAGGTATTTTGCATTAGGATTTCGCATGCAGATGTGTTATAGCGGACTAGGAATTTTTATTATGCTTCAGATCCATTTAAACGGGAATTAATTTAGAGCACAATCCTTTCCCCAACAAACCACAGTGCAAGGGTGTGCAGAGCATATACTTAAAAGTGTATATGCACCGATACTGGCGAGAGACTGGGGTGGTGTCGGATGGA
This sequence comes from Pseudosinella alba, assembly GCA_034700485.1. Classification (NCBI taxonomy): domain Eukaryota; kingdom Metazoa; phylum Arthropoda; class Collembola; order Entomobryomorpha; family Entomobryidae; genus Pseudosinella; species Pseudosinella alba. The sequence goes on along the minus strand of JAQIXQ010001300.1, from coordinate 15,411 downwards.
CTGAAGTTTGGTAATGAATGTGAAATGATGAAATGTGGAATGAATGCAAACGAAAAACGTTTTTGAGACTAAAAGAAAAGGTACTAAACTCCGCCACATCCACAACTAGAGAGGTATTTTTACTTTGCATACGGCATACACGACACCGTCAACACCGAAGAGAGCTGGGGGCGTTGTGAGATATCATTAGTTAAAAGCAAATTAGGATAATTTTCGCACTATGTATTTGATAAAACCACTAAACCGACATTTTTTTACAGGTTTGCATATTTTTTTTGTTAATTTTATAAATTATTCCGACTTAAACATTATTTTTGGGTTCTAATCCCTAATAGCTTGTCTTACAGATAGGAGAGCATAGCATAATCATTAACAGTAGCATTAATTATCATTATCACTCAATCATCTTCATTTACTGGGCCAATTGTAGAAACACGTCCATTTCTGCGGATATATATTGCGTTAAAAGTAGTCGGCCCCGTCGGGACACAGAGAAAAATGACTAATAAAAAGCGAAAGTAATAAAATAAAAAGTTGCATGAAAATCAGAATGAAAAGAATTTGGCAACTTTTTTCGCAACTTACTACTGCTACTTCTAACATTCCAAAACCGGACGGATATATCTTCATTTTTATCTTCATGTCTTTCAATTCCAAATTTTCATTCATTTAATCTTTTTGACTCATATGATGAAAGTGAAGCAATTTAATATTAAATTTAGTATTAAGTAACTTTGAATTTCCATTGGATTTAAAAGTGCAATATATTTCACTTAACGCAATATCCTCCATTTTCCCTTTCAGAACGGTAGGAAAATATCCATCAAACTTGATCATCCTTCTTAAAAAGGTTTCGCAAATGGGACATGCTACAGAATCGCAAAAGTATGAACTATATGTGTGTAGCTGTTTATAGAATTTAGTCTGTCGAGCCGAGCCAAGTCGGAATTGTATTTTGTATTGTGACGGGACATGAGAGTAAATATAATAATGATGACGAATGTGAAGAAATCAGCTAAATTTAATAATGCTTTCACAATCTCATTCATTTTTATTATTTCTTTCCCATTCATGTTGGTAATATTATCGGGGTTGAGTTTTTTTATTGTCTTGTTCCTTCCTGCCTCACTGGATCCTTCCTTTGGCTCTGTGTATTTCTACTTGCATTTTACTACTTTTGCGTATGTAGCTGTTTCTGGAAACAGTTTACCCCGGCTCGAAATATATGGTATTGTGCCTATTATTTATTGTGCTGGGCTTGTCGTCTGTAGTTTTGTCAGTCATAATGTAAGTAATTCTACCCTATTCATACTAAAAGTTCCTGTTAGTTTGATGTAGTTTCTTTGTTTGGCAAAACTTTAGTAAAAAGCAAATAATATCTGTAAGTTTAGAAAGAGGAATTGTTTAAGAAATGTTCCATTTGTATCAGCAAAAATGCTTTGATGATTAGATAATGCAGAACAGGAGGGGGATTGGAGACTATGTCCCGTTTTCCAAGAAATGTTTCGTTTATTTTTTATCAAATTAGTTCCATGTGGCCTGTCTGACATAAGCTTATTTGGATGGCTTAACACTGATGAAAGCCACATGGACTAGTTGAGTCTTCCTCCTCAAGTTTCTTTTGCGGTGCTCTTTAATCCTTAATGTTGCGTGACTTGTCTTTTAAAATAGTATCGTCTATAATTAATAATAGGTCTTTATTGTCACAAGGTGCCCAGTAAAACTGGCAATTATACCATAGACATAAAATAAATTGGAATATAATTAGTGTAAGCGGATGAAATTCTAAAAGCTCTACTTTTAAAACTGTTCGCAGATGCACTCGTTGCATGATAGTTTTATGTACCTAATATGCCCATGATAGATAAAATGGGTTGATGTTAAGGTAGGCTCTTGATTGAATAATGTAAATATAATCAAACAAATGGAGGAGACGAAACGAGCTATGTACACACCAGACCGAGATGAGACCCCAATCCTTTTAAAAGTAAATGGTAATGGTTTAGTTGAGTTTAAGCATTTAAGCCTATATTAAAAGTAGGATTTTGCGATTTGGCATACTAAATTACTGCTGAAAGCTAATAAGATTAAGGAGAAGATTGCATCATGATCAGGTTTCATTCTCAGGCGAGACAGAATCAGAGTCCTCCAATTTGAACCGTATAAATTGTAAACTATAAACCTCGGTTTATGAATGAGTCCAAATCTAACACAAGCGTAAGTTTATTTTTGAAGTTAAGCCAATTTCCACAATTCCTCTAAAACCTGATTAGAAATTGATGAGGACGAGTATACCTATGCCCAACCTAGTCAAAAGACAGGAATTCATCTAAAATTTAGTATCTGAAATAGGAATAATTGCATCCATTCAATTCTTATTTAAAAATATTAGACGAGTCAAAAGACGTTACCTAGCCCAAATCAAGTTAGCAATTTTAACATCATGCTTGCATGTTCAACGAATTGAACCAGAAAAGTCATCCAAGTGATAGATAATTATATAGGTCACCTCACCATACGACTTTGTCATCTCACTTTATGTAGATTTCTATTCCACTTTTAGGCCACAGGCCAGACTATATTCCCTGGTTTAAGTAAATTAAAGGGAGATCCCCTGGAAAAAGCTTTCAAACGAACAAGCCACGGAAATGGCCTGCTCCTTTTTAAATTCAATTTAATTGATTGCTCCAAAAGTCTAAAAACCCTCTGATATGATATGAGTAAGACACAGTGACTGGGACTGTGACTATGAATATCAAAGAGTAGCTTTGAGTTCGAATCATTTTCTCTTCTGATCCTTGGTCCCTAGCTGTTCCATCCCGACTTTTGTGAGCTATCGACATCGAGACATAAGAGAATACTCAGGACTCAGGACTAACCATTCGATTAAGGGAATCTCTAAAGTCATTCATGGCATCCTACACAAAGGCAGAGCCAGTACCAACATCTCATTCCTGAGAGAGATCTTCTCACTTCATGGGATAATATCGAATGAGCATGATCAATATGATCATGACCATCATCGTTAACCTAATCAGAATTATCAGTATCAGAAATTGGATTGGAAGGAGAGTTCCCATCCCAATCTAACTCACTCTCACACTCAACGACTAAAGTATTTCTACTTCCTGTTCTGTTCTCTGACCCAACATATTCCTCCGCTCGAATGGGTCACCTTCAATAAAATATTCCAGTCCCTGGTCTAGTCGAATTACACGGTAAAATTATAGAGCAGCATGCTTTCTTTCACTTTGACATTTCCATTCCCCGTATTATTACCGTATCATCATCATCATCATTTCCATCTCTTGTTCTTTCCCATTTCCATCTGGTCATGCCATTAGTAGTTGGAGCATGTATGCAATAGGGAAATTTCCTCAAAGGCAAAGTAGAACCAGACTCCCTGAAGGAATTCAGACAGACCCACACTTTAAGCACAGAAGAAGCTACTTACTGGAACTGGACCTTGAATAAGAAGAAGGAAAAGTGGAAAGTCCTTCGCCTTGTGATTCCACTTCAAAATTATTATGCCAGTGCCATTATTTGTTTCAGACCAGGGAATGCCTCTGCACCCGCAGTGGAATGGCTTTGAGACCTCCGCTTGTCCTAATATGAGTGGGGGACTTGCGGCAATAAATGTCAATATTCCGATCCGATTTGACCTTCCATTTCCGTCGCCCTGGGTCGTTCATATCTAGTACCTAGTCATTTGAAGGAACATGGGGATGGGCTAAGTCCTTTTTAACTGTTCCTTGTGTAATTGACGGTCCTCCTGAGGAATAGAAAATTTTTGGTTTGGAATCGGGTTAGATATGAAATGGAAGAATGTACTTTTTAGATAGAACGAGGGAGAAGGAAAAAACTTCCCATTTCTTTCCTTCTAAACCGAACCAACCAATTTCCTCCATTGTGAACATTTTCTTGGCCTTTCCATCCCATCGTTTTAAATATATTTCCACATTTTAATACATTACATTATCATCATCTCATCTCATCGACACTTGGCTCCTTTCCATCTTTTGGTTGGAATGGAATGAGCGTGAGTAAAAAATCCTCAGGGATGTTTTTTGTTATTCGTTTCGGTCGGTTTTCTTTAAGCGCTTTGGTTCAGCTTCAGTGAGTTCAGATCATGTTAATAGGCTGCGTTTGCTCGTATGTATTTGAAAAGTTGTCCTACGCACATGTATAGTCAGCCAAGCCACACAGTCTTAACTTAAGTGATTTTCTTGGAAAAATACTGAAGAAAAGTATAAAATCTTCTTTGTTCTGTCTCTGTCGATTTTTTGGAGTTAGTTTCATTCATTTCATTCCTCTACCCTCATTTCATTCAACTTCCGTTTGGCTCATTTCATACTCTGCTGACTTGAGCTAAAACAGCAGGACAAGGAAGGACTAAAGAGAATGCCAAAAATATAGTTTTTGTGGTTATGTTATGGCTGTCCATTGTCAAATAGCATCGGAGGCAAATGCATAAAACTTTTCAGCAACTTTTGCCATGCAAAAGAAGCCTTTATAATATGCATTTTGCAGATATAATGGAGTCAAAATATTAAATAAAATTAGAACTGAAGGTAATAGTTACATTAGATTGGATTGGCCTAACCAATGAAAATGGTAAGAGTAAACAGCAATCACATAACGTACAAGAATTGAGCTAAGTGAAATCTAAATTAGTACAAAAAACGTGACAATCTGCAATGTATCTTCCAAGCAGATAAAATATCCCTTGAATAATTCCAACTTTGAAAGATAATTTGTCATTGAAGATCCTTTTGTTTATCCAGGATCCACAGTTGCAAGCAAATGAGTTGAACTGAATGAAAACAGCAATATTTCGAAATACATTACTAGCTGAGAGCTTCTGAATCGGCTATATAATATGATTTTGCTTGAAAGGGAATTTCATAACAAAAAACTCATTATTAGTCATTAATGGTTTAAGTAGGAATATTATATGATCGAGTCAAATCATCACCTCGTCATATTACCTAGTAAAAATTCCAAAATTCTTTTCCTAAGTCTTTCTATTCGTCATCCTGTCATTGACAGTAATAATAGCCAGTTCAATAACCATTTAAAAATTTATGTCTTTCCCTTCATATCTTCATTCCCACTTGATTTCCTTTTTTTGCGGTGAATGAATCGTGACAAGATTACTAAGATGCTGTTTAAGCTACTTTATTGCGCTATTTATTTCCCAGAAATTATTACAAAAATCTCTTCATATTTTTAGCTGCCATCATTATCGCTTATTATCACCAGCTTTCCCTGGCATGCTCTCCCTTCACTGTAAAAATCAACCATTTAAGTAAAATATCATCTTTGTGGGATGACGTAGAATGTGCGGTTTGGAAATATGAAGTGAGTAATCAAACAATTTATGGGAGTTTGCACGAAAGTAAAAAGAGGTCCACGTCCTGGTAATAACTGGTATAAAGATAAATGAAATTGAAGTAGGTATTAGACGTATAGTTCAATAATAAAAGTAGGTAGCTCATGAGGGGTTAATAACTTTGCGGGGCATGTTGAGATTATTAAGGAAACTGACACGTTTTATGTGTTTTTTTAAAATTTACCATTAAAATGGACAGCACATCTCTGAAGACAGTTAGCAATAATTAAATTATTAACCAAGAATATGATTTACTCCAGCAATTCCGGGATGCAAAAATCAAGAAGTTTCATATGTGTGGGATAAGAGTGGGTTGCCCTCTACATTTATGACGATATGACGAAGGCATGAAAGACAAATGGGGCTACTCCAATTCAAATTTCATATGGAGGAGGAGTGTCTAGGGATGCTGGTTCTGAGTGACAGGATGTTTCACTTCTTTCACTTTCCGAAAACTTTCCAAGAAAGATTATAATAAATGGTTATAGTTTTGTTGAATTATTTTATACTGACTGAACCGGAGGTGGCGGTTGAAAAATCTGATATGATTATGATACGATTCCTGAACTTTTCCTGAGCTTCGTTTCTGGCATAATGTCGGATATGTCCCAAGTTCGTCTTGGAAGAAAGTTTGATTTTTTTTATTATAAATATGCAACTTAGAAATATCCAATAATTTTCAACAAATAAATAGTTAACTAACAATAAGTCAATCTTAGTACCCAAAGTTTGACTGTTTTGGATGTTGGATGTCAATGTTTTCAGACTCCCGAGGCATCGAATACTATGTAGGTTAATCTGACGATAATTGACCTTTCAATTTTTATGGTAGTTTTTTGTCAAACGTCTACCTACCTGTTTTACATACGTAGAGATCTGGCAATTTAGTTTTAATCAACAGCTATATTTTCTAAGCATTGAACTGTACTTATTGCACAAATTAGTTCAATAAATCCATATACCCATAATCCATATCGATATCGTCCACCAATAACTTACATTGGGATATTCATGTATTTGACTAATGCATTTTTTATTAGTAGTTTTAAACATAAAATCGCATATTACGTATTAAGGATGAAAATTGTATTAAGCTGTGTATTTTATTGCACCCCATGCTCCGATTTTGATTTAAGAAGGATTAGCTTTCCAGAAAAAATTTCATGTTTTCTCTACTTCTTTCTATGCTTCACATAGCAAAAATACAAAATCATGGCAAATATTAGTTTTGGCATGAGCCGAAGGGGATATTTTTCTAAAAATAAGTGCATATAAGATGGAGATGGAACACAAGATGATAATGTTAAGCTGAAAGATTTACTGCGTTAAAAATCTTTAATGCTTATGACTTGATGATGTCGATAAGGCGGATGTTTGTGGTTGCATAATACATCCAAATATTACATAGCATGAAAATAATTGGCAGAAATCGTTAGTTTTCGCACATTGCTTACATCTCATGCTGACAAACAACAGCCTTTATACTATATTTATCTTTCAATTATCCGTAATGAATTGAAGGATGAGGGGTTTGCCTTTGCTTGAAAATTGATCTATGGTTATTTGGAAGCAAAGAAGAAAATTAGATTTAGATGTAAAAAGAGATAGGAATCCCTCATAAACACCTTTTGTTTTTTGGTAAACACAAATAATTATACAGCTTTGCTTGCATAATTCTTAAATCCAATAATCCAAATCCAGCAACCTCATTATTACGCTTTAGGACCTATACATTAGTTGTATCAGCAGTGCATAACTTTTTGTTTCCGGATGATCCTTTTGCCTGTTTACACGACTTCAAAAGCATCTCGTAATCCTAACTATGTACCATTATGCAATACTTAATTTGGTCTAAAGTCACGCTCCGAAAGTTTAATGATCTAGAACTCTAGAATATTTCTCCTCATTAAATCTACTCTAATTTAATTTATAGTATGTTTCGGAAGTTCGAAGTTGGATAAAAAGGATAGCAAACACCATCCACCCTGACCCTAACAGAAGTATGTATGGGATAATTTGTTTAAATACGAACTAAACTAAATAATATGAAACTAGTAAGGCTAACTCAGATTTATCATAAGTAATTTCACTTTTGCTGTTTGCAAGTCTCTCAGGATTCTTGAGTCATGAACATAACCTAGCAAGCTTATTCCATCTAAGCCTCACTAGAGGCCACCATGAATGAACATTAAAAAGTGAGTCGCTGAAGTCCCCAAATACTATTTTGATAATCAAAAAAATATATAAATATTGCTAATACTGTGTCCTAGACAGGTAGATATAAGGAAGTAATGGTAATATGATGCGGTATTTATTTGCAAAATATTTAGTGGAAGCAATATAATAAAGCTATTATTTTCATTGACTTCCGCTACTAAAAAATAAAATGTCCCTCATCTTACAGAATTTTAAGCGTTAGCCCCAGTATTCTTATCGATTTCTCTTACACCAACTTATGTTTTATTTTAAAATCAGCTAAATGGTAATTTTCAATATTGTAGGTAGGTACACTATGTATTATGCATATTTTTTCCAAAAATTACGAACATCTCTCATTCATAAAAAATGCTTTAAATAATTCAAGATCCGATGTGGGCAATTTCGAATATAGCCTTGCGAAAACATACATCAGCACACTAAGATTTAAACCCAAATCCAGATCCAAGGTCACTGATAAATTAAATCGAGCATTTTTTCTACTAAAACACTCAACTCCCAAATCTCCAAGCCAAGTGGCACACACAGTTTGTTTGAATGTCAAACAAGTGTGGTAATGGTCGTATGCATTGGTGAGAAAATGACTAGGACAACAAATTCTGTCCCGTTCCAATTCCATCCCATATCCCATCTCATCTCACTCATGGTTTGCTTTGGCTCATTAGTTCCGCCTGAATTGGAATTGGGAAATAAACCGAGGGAAACTTCCTCCATTTCATGTCCCACAAGTTGTCAGCAAAACCTTATGTAAAAATCCCTGGCGTGCATTTGGATTGCCTCACACCACAGTGCAAGGGTGGCCAGGCCGTAATGTTGAAAAGTGTATATACGCTCCAGGTGGCATAACTTGTGACAAGCCAAGCCACCACCGGGTGCAGTTTCGTGTTTTTTTTCTACCTTACCTTAATACAGATTCAGTCATTCATGTAAGGAAATATGCAGCTGTTTTGCCATTCCATTTCTACACGTGCCAACTGCCAACAACGAAGGCATATTATAATATAAAAATTCCCGATTTGTGTAGTTATTTAGCTTTCTCTTGGCATTTTTGCCATCCTGACTCTTGACTTGTCGTCTTCTCAAATCCCCACACCACCGGAATTACAATAATTGGCAAAAGTTTGTTTGATCTCTCCTGTTCCTCCAAATACAAGAAACCTGAGACTCTTCTCATTTCAGTGCAGATTTCAAATTACAAATGCTGAACAGGGATAATAATGTTGTTGTGTTTGGGATATAGAATGGGAATAACATAATTATACAAGCATCACTCGTGGCATGAGGGAAATATGGCAAAATTGAAAGAATGTCAGCAATGTCAAGAACAAACGTCGAAACAATGTCAAACAAAACTCATCATCAGAGCGGGGAAAAACTGCACACAAATATAAGATATTATGCAAAGATGCCAATGCCATTGCCACTGAGGTTCATCGCATAATGACTTTCTAAAGTAAAGATAACAATATAAGATAAGACATTATTTGCGACAACATTAGCTCCGGAACATAAGTCTCAAATAGTCAATGTCTCATCTCATTTTCCCATTTGTTGTTGTAAAAGTATTGAATTGCAACTTAGCTTATATTACTCATTTCACAGTCCGTCGGTTTCCAAATTTCCAAATTTCAATCATAGACCGAGACCGAAATACACTCAAATATCATCCCATCTCATATTTGAAAATTATTATCTCGTCATATTTCATTATGTATCATTTACTTATAAGATTTTCGCAAATTAGTTTTCTTTCAGAAATGCTGGCATGAATGGGATGATGGCCCAGCAGTCACATTTCCCTCTCAAACAATGATAATGATAACAATGATAAGATAAAATAAGAAATTTCTCTAAAAAAAAAATGCATAACCCAACTTGGGATGATGAAGGCCCCTCCTGTAACGGCCCCATTAGAACCCAGAGAGCTTTGAGCCCCAAAGCTAATATTTATTTGGTATTCATTTCACATCCGGAATATTCGGCTTCAGCATTCATTTCCATTCATCGTCAGTCGTCCTTTCAGTCAAAGCCAAGTCAAGCAAAAAAAATATATCTTGTACTTTTACTTGTATTGTATTCTGAATCTGAATTCGGAAGTTCAATGGAGAGATAATATATTCCGAATTCCGCCTCTATTATTAGCCTTTACCTTTACATTTTCTATACATCCTCCTCATTCTTTTCTTCTCTCTCACAGTCTATTAGCCTCGATGTAATTTTGCATTGTGACCTGACACTAGTCCACGTCCACGAGTGTGTAGACGAGTGTGTAGATAGCTAAATGGAAGGAAGGATAGAATTCATTTCATTTCATGGTCTCTTCTAAAAAAAACTGCGGGTTTCATTTCAAGTCAATTTCTATTCAAGGGAGGAGAAAGGGTTGGTGGGGAAGTTATTATGATGAAGATGGGATGACGCGGATTGAATTTGTTATTAAAATTCACCACATTCATATCATCATGATCATGCCCACACAGGCCATATTCCTCATCTGCCGTTAGTTAAGAGACTGAAGGCAAAGCCAAAGCCAACAATCCTCCTTTATTTTTTACATGTAAGGGAATTTGGAGGTGGATAAGCCCGAGGTGAGATGATGATAATGCAAAATAAACCGAGACAAGGCAAGACTTATTTAAACAGGCCATATATATGGAAGGTTATCTTATATAAGTATGCTTTAAAATCATGATATGATTTGATTATGTTGATCGGATTACGTCTGGACGTGGACTTGGACTTGGACGGGAGAAAAGGCTTTGAAAGTTCAGGTTTGGTAGCCGTCATTCTTCATTATCCTCGCCTTCTTATCATCCCATTCCAAATTCCAACTTTATTAGTTGATGATTAGATGGGAATTGGAATTGTATATGACCTTATTATGCGTAATTCCAAAATGGGGAAATAGATATGGATAGGCATTAACTCATATTTCATTTAAAACTGGCTGTACATGTCGCTTTTTTCTAGACGGGATTCGGGAATATGACTAGATTATGGAAAGTAGATTAGAGGCATTCTCTATTTCATTTCATACAAAAAATATTTGAAGGAGAGAAAATGAAGGGACACGTACAAAGCAATTTATGGGCGAATGAGCTATAGTTTCAGTCTTGTAACACGACATTGTTTATTATTTAATCAGACAATGTCTAATCGACAGAATCTTTTGTCGTTTGTCTCACACGTCATATGTCACGGATTCAATTTCCTTTGTCCAATTTTCTCTCCTGTGACTACCAATATTTTCAACAGAGAAGAAGAGTAGAAACTTCCGATCTAGTTAAACTATTTCTGATCATTGACGTGAGTTAATCAGCTCAAATCAACAAAGAAAGTTTAAAGGATATATTCGAATTTTTTGGAGGAATTGAGCTGGAATAATTAAAGAAAGGAAGTGAACAATTTGCAAAAGGCGTTTGGAGTTTGGAGGGTGTTTGGGTGAGCTGACCTGGTAAACTTACGGTATGATCTCGATCCGAATGAACAGAAAAAACTATTTAAATATCTGGGAATAATAGATTTCTTTAAATATTCTGGAGTGGATCGGATATCAAGTTTTAAAAAGTTTAATGAAAAAATGGGGTCGAATCGAATCCGGGTGGCAGCGGCAGATTGCCCAAAATTTGGGTGACATAGAAAGTTGTGCAGGCATCTATCTGTTTGTGCATACAAATGCTTATCTATCCGTGAGTTTCCAAAAACTTCCAGTAAACATCAGAGCACATCAGGTCCTGGAAGTGTCAGTGTCGAAGTGACATTCGCATAATCATCTCTCGATACCTATTCCCTGCATATTAAATTTCCTTTTTTTTTTCAACTCAACGAAACTTTGACCTTCCCCCAAATCCAGACTCAAAAGTTCCGTTCATGCCAGATTAAACTTGAGCGTATGTCTAGTAAACCATGACTTTCATCAGTTTCATCTTACATAAGTAATCTAAGTAGGCTAACGAAATAAAGTGTAAAGAGGGATCAAGGGGGCTTCAAAGTGGAGAAAGGTTCCACTGATCTTCTTATACCTAATCCCTTTTTAATTAAGTGTGGCTTTGGCTTGCACTTTTAAAGCTGCTTGCCTTACTTGGTTAACATTTCTCGGAAAAATTTGCACATGGAAGGAACCGTGAGAAGATGATAGGCAACATAATACAAATAACATGTTTTGCAACATTATCTCAAGGCCACCACACCCACCACCACCAACACCGACCTCAATTAAGGAGACAACAAGGTGACAAAAATAAAAAGTTGTCGCGAGTAAACCCGCAACAAACAAAGTTGAGACTCAAAGCAATCAACTCAAACTGTTCCCAACTTAAGTATTTACTTTCCTCTCCTTCCCCCACGAAAAAAAAACTTTTTATTTTGGACTTTTTCTCATTTACCCTCCCAGTTAGTCTCCTAATTTAGAAGAGAAGAGAGACCACAATTGCCATTTATCCGTATTATTGCATAAATTGAAAGCTGGACCAAGCTAGACTAGGCTAGACTTACTTAGAAGAAGCAAAGTAGCTTCCTTTCTTTCCTAGCTCGCAATTATTATTTTGGCTTGGAATATTGGAATTAGCAAAAGCTCAATCTCATCTCTCCCCCTCCACACAAAGAACTAATGAAATTGGATTTTCTCCAGACTCCAGTCAAACTCCAACTCACCAACCGAGTAAGGAAGGAAGGATAAATGAAGTACTTATACTTCCCTTCCTTCCTCTAATTCCCTCCTCCATCCGGAGTAAAACTCACAAGAATATTAAATACATGATGATGCCGCGATGAGCATATTGCAAAGTAGCATTGGAGGCTGAATTAAATGTTAATTTTTCACACAGTCAGGCCAGAGCGATTAAAACGGTTACAGTTGCAGGAGGGAGGGAAACGACTGGCTTGAAATGATTAATGAAAGTGAAGCAGCGAAAATAGGTATGGAATAGGAGTAAAAAGGATTTGTATGTTTCATTCATTTAATTCATCCATTCTCTCTCACAGTTAGTTTTACTTTCTTTCTCATCCTACTGAATGTAATCATCGTGATTAAGCTTGTTTACTACATTACGACTTTAGGTGGAATAAAAGTTGGGATGAAGCTTCCAATCAGACTCCCATCCCATGTCATGTTACACCCGGTTTCGGCTCTTGCTGGGGTGAAAAGTGCAATCTCCTGTTTAATCTCAGAGATACATATCCACAGCCACACAGGGCAGATGGTTGCGGTTTTGCGGAATTAGTTTTACATGTCAAATGAATCTAATTTGTAAAGTACACACACAAAACATTTATTTCAGGGTTGTAATCGGAGTAATTGTAAGTATGCCTATGCTACTGTTTAGCCGGATAAGTTGTTGCTGGCCTCTTTTCATTTTAGTTTCATAAATTTTGCCAGAATCAAGTCCAACAGATAAAGGAGGGGGTCCATGTCATATATAAGTTGGAGGAGATTTATATTATTATGCAATCAACTGGATACAAGTTATATATGTAGATGACCTGGTGTAAAAGGGTGAAAGTGAGAAATTCAAAGGATAATTGCTAGGTTCATAGAGGAAATTATGTAAAAGGCAATACCATTGCCATGTCGTAACCAGCTACATGGGAATGGGAACTGTTAATTCAGATATGGGTGGGATATTTATGGGATTAAAATAAAATGGTGGTCTGCTCTAGTTTGAACCTCACGTTGAATTGAAATAAAGCTTTCAATTTGTCCTGGTACCCTGATTAAAACATAAAGGCGAATGATAACGAGTCGATTTTTCATAGCAAACATTTAGACAACAAAATAGGGAGTATTTACGTTTTTGAAATGAAATCGTTTGAAAATATTAATAAACCGTCAGTTCCCGTCCTAATTGGTCATAAATATGTAAGTGCACAACAATTCCAATTTTAATGAAAGAAATCAATCCATTTGCCGCATTAGACAATAATAATACTTAGGCTGTACCGACAAATGTTGATTGGAAGCATGTTGGATTGGAATTCCTTTGGATAGTACAAAACTCGCTGAAATGAGTTGTATTTATTTTGTAAGGAAAAATATAAATCAGGTAAACATATTATTATATTTGTGCACGATGCCATTCACTATGATTGGCAGTTTGTCAGCGAGTATATCGCATTACAAATGGCACTATTATACTAGCTAGTAGCTACCATAATGCATATTTATATCAGTGTAGGTATCTAATAGCTCAAAGTATTTTATTCTATTATATTCCATTACTCTCATTTGATTCCCCCATTCCCATTCCCAATCTCATTTAAAAAAATGTTCTCCCGAAGGCAGGTGTGCTTTCTGCTTTCATCCAATCCCACTTCCATCCCTCTCATTTCTATTCCCACTTCCTTTTGAATTGGAGTGCTTTTCTGTCGGAGGAGTGACTGATTAATGATGTTGATGATGAGACTACTGTCGGAGGTATAAATAGGCACAACAAAAACAAAATTAATATTATTATATTGGCAAAAAAATTAAAGTTTTATTTCTGCAAAAAAAAATATAAATTGCGAAAAACAACATTAAATCATTCATCATAATAAGTATCACGAAACAAAAAATTCGAGCTTTGAATCAATATATCAATCCATTTCATATTTAACCAAACAACTTCATTTTTTATTTTATCCAAATGAAACGGAAATAAATATTTGTCTTTAGCGTAGCATTATAATAAACAAATGAATCGAAGAAAAAGTAGAAAACATGCATTAATATTGATATGATATTCAGAATGATATCTTCTTATTATGATGTGATGATGCACCTGCTCAACTCACCCTGTCAATACTTCAAGCTGCGAATATGCCGCACTTGCCTCAACCTTAACCATAACTGGGGAAAGCGTAGTCGGACAAAACTGCTACTCCGAAACTGCTACTTTTCAAGATTATTTTCAAGTTCTCTGATTTTTTAAGATGGACGAAACTGCTACTTTTTCAGTTTTGGAGAGAAGGGTTCCCCTCTTCCCTGACCTACATTTTTACGTGTTAAATTCCATAAGAAATTTTCAGGCTGTGACTAACTTATGTTCACACATTTAATAAAGTATTCAGTCATCCTCACGATTGGCAAATGTAAAACATTAGTTCCAAATGCCAAACGATGACTGAGGTTCCATCCCAAAAGCAAAATCTTCACTTAACATGAAATCATGATATAATTTACAAGTAGCAGTTTCGGTAATTTCATATTTTCAAAATTTAAAAGTAGCAGTTTCGGTAATTTCATATTTTCAAAATTTAAAAGTTGCAGTTTCGGAGTAGCAGTTTCGGAAGTAGCAGTTTCGGGAGTGATTCGGGGAAAGCTTCTCTATTAAGTGCTACTTCTCAAGCTTCTCTTCTAAGCTTAAGAGCTTCAACTTCGTATTCGCAGCGGATGCAAATGTAAATATTTGGTTTGTTCCTCTTTTTTTAAATGGTAAATAAACAGTTAGCTCCAAACTGTTATTCAATTTTGTTCCACGTGTGCACATAACATGGAATAGAGAATAGAGAATAGAGGCAAACAAATAAATAGTTTGGAATTTGTTCGACCCTTGACTATTTACAATTCTGTTTTTTACGCAAAAAAATAAATGCCAATTCCATCAACATATCATCACCATTCGGAATCCATTCGGCATACCATAAACAATATGACATACGTTGTAAATATTATGTAAAATTAAAAATATGTCATTTGAAAAGATGGAAGTAGTTTTTCCTGTAACAGGCACAATTTTAGCTGTACAGGAAGTGTTCCGATTGGGAGGATGACTTTTTATTTACATATTTTGGCTCAACGCAGCCACTCTATTGTTCACTTAATCTTA
>JAQIXQ010001299.1:0-15723 GCA_034700485.1 Pseudosinella alba | reverse complement strand
GTCGGAAGTGGGTTTTGCCCTATCCATTCGTACGGACATGGGGCCAGCTTCTCCACCAGCCTAAGGTTTAATTTGATCAAGTGGATGGTTTCTCCAATCATCATGTGATTGGGTTGGCAATTTGGGACAAGAAATGTATTTGTGATGTGGTCTTAAGCTTTGGCAAGACTTGGAAAATGAGAAGCTTTGCTGAAGTAATACTTCAGGATGGGAGTTTGGGACAAATAATGCCTAAACTTCTCCAGCCAACCAGCAAAATTTTGGAGACTGTTAAGTCAAAATTGGCATAGATCCCATCAACGAGAAATTAAACCAGGAAGGTTGTATAATGTTGACTTATCAAATGCTGTTTAGTTAAAGGTATGCAGGGATTGGAATTTGGTGAGCACACGGAAATATCATTAATTATATCTATATTTGATTCCCTCTACTAAGTTTATCTGGAATTGAAAAGCAGTCAATTATTTCCAAATGAGTCGGAGTACTGATAATACGTTTTCTGCTGTGTTCCATAATCAATGACGGCAAATGAGCGGTGTCCATAATTACTCATAGATTGGATCTAGGCATTTCCCATATTTTGACAGTTGTTCTTAATTTCCATTTAGTCTTACTTGGTATGAAAATGCCATATCTGATTGGGTATTACTTAATACTATATCAATTAGCGGAATTGCCTTGGTCACATAATATTTTCTCGCAAAATTGGATAGGAATGAAGGCTAACAATTTTAATTTCCATGGGCTTATGAAGTCGATAGGAATAGAAACATATAATCAATTTTCTTTCGGCTTTTAGTTCAAACGTGTTAATTTTATTGACAACCTGTCCCAAATATATTTTCTCCTCTGAGAATGTCAATTCAAAGTTCAGTTTAAAGGCAATCATTTTCCATAATGTGACTTTTACTTACAGTTGAATTCTCGTTTTAATGTGGTTGTAATTTAATAGTGGCATATTACATATAAACTTGATTGGAATGTATTAAGTTAAATTAAAAAATTAAATTGCCCAAAACGTAGTGGTAAAGCTGATTAGAGCGCTTATAAATTGATAGTTGTTATTATCATGGATTTTATTTCTTATCCTTAAATTTCTTAGCCATAAATTTAGCACAATATTTTCTCATTCTAACTTACAAGTAAATAAGCTATGGTAAAGGATGATGTGTTGCATTAATTATCCTGAAATTGTATAATAATGTTTATGTAAGCAGCATCAAATTTGCACAGCTACTTAAAGCATGATTAGTTAGATTAAAGGGTGTCAGCCGATCCACATAATTGTCAGATCTCACCACAATTTTACCCATCGACCTCTGCAACCTTTTCCTCATGGCTCTCCTCCCCTCCGTCGAGTAGTTTGCTGCGGAAAAGATACATTTTTCCGATTGACTTTTAACACCCGCTGCAACATTAAACATGATGATGGCACTTAAGCCGTCTATCAAACCGACAGGAAATACGGTAAATCCCGGCATGTCAATATGCCTATGCAGTTTCACACATGTGAACAGACACACTATCGTGACTTCCCAAGCTGAAATGATGACCGCCGGAACTAGCAATGCCTTGAAAGTCTCATTAAAGATGGTGGCCAAAAGCTGGACTTGTCTGTATAGTTGGAACGCATCATATTGATTTCCAAAATTTCCTCTCATCATGTTTCGGACATGGCGAAGGTAATGATCCATGGCTTGCATCCCAACCAACCAGTAAGTGAATACTTGGAATGCCGCCACCAGGAACATGGATAGCCACATGTAGACTTCAAACGCTAGAATAATCAGCCGGAGAAGGGATGACCACCATGCATATTTGTGTTGACAACTTCCTCCCCAATTGAGAAGGACATATTCCATTGTCGGAGGCATGCATGGGTTGACGAACAGTATTGCTCCGATGCAGAGTGGAAATATGAAGCATGAGATAAGGCCAACACCGATTAGCAACTTGGTGATAATAATTGAACGGGTCATTCCAGTGCTTGCATCGCCTACAGAGAATAAATATGGCTATTAAATTGACCCAATATAATATATCAATAAATTATCATTTACCAATTTCGTGCTGCTTCTCAAACTCCATGCAACAACCCAGCAGGTTAAAATGTCCGAATCCTTTTCCAGTTAAAAAATTTAGCCGGAAGATTAGTCCAAGGTTGATACCACACATGAAAAATAAGCCCATGATTTTCTCAGCGACTACCAAACTGTTCAAGTTTCGGAAGTAGGAGGTGACCATAATTATCCCGTATAACGTGTGCGCTGCCAAATTTATTTTGTAGAGCAGATCCTTCCTCCTTTGTTTCAACCTTGTCGGGTAGGGACTTTCCGGAGGCCATTCGTACGGACAAAGGGACATCCCCTCCAACAATCGAAGGTGAAGTCTGAATAATTTAATGATGGGATTAATCATGATTTCTTTGACCTTGTTAAATTTCTATTCCAACTGCTGAAGTGAGAATGTAAATTATAGTTTCGACTCGAGTATATTTTTTTCAATTGAACCACTAGTCCTATCCGTGTCTATTTTTCGACTGGGCTGGATCAGTATAGGCAGAGTTAATACGTCAGTTAATTTCCTTCCTTCCCCCGGCATGCTATTTATCAAACTCAATCTTGTGTAATAGTAATCTTTCATCGTTGAGACATGTCTCAAGATTGTATCGCATTGCTCGGTTCTCAATTATTCAGACAAGTTCTTTGCTACGAAAGCTCCAAATGATATTGCAGATGTCCAGGAATAATACTTCCATACGAAATAATTTTTCTTCATCTAATTTTAGATTTGTTTTTAGAGCCATCAAGTATCAAACGTAGGGAATTACTTATATCTGGATATATATATATATTAAATATCGATTGGGAGGGGCCTGCAAATTGTAATTTGCACTGGTCCTATGAAATTTACGATTTAAAAGTATTAAAAATCTATTGGGGTGAAAAACCATTCCTTAATTTTAACCTCAACTACGATAAAATCATAATTAACTGCTGGACAGCATATTGGTAGAGCCGGAAATGCTAATAGCTGGCATTCAATTTTTATTTTAGCCATATTTGACACATGTTTGGCGTTATCACTTTATGATGGGTAGAGTGGGATGAAAAAGGTGTAAAACCATTTTAAATTATCTAAGCCAATATCAAACAATATCAATACACCTAAACATACATATTGTGGAATTATTCCGAAAGCCCACAAAATGGTCCACAGGCAACCACGTCTTATAATTGACGTCATCCGCTACTCAAAGTAAATACCTACCTTTTGGCCTTTTGAGAGACCTACTTCTTACGTGAGCAGCATCAAATTGACAGCCGTACCTATTGCATGATTAGTTAAATTAAATGGGGTAAGTCGATCCACATAATTGGTGGATCCGAACCTCACCATGGCCTTCCCCATTGACCTCACCAACAGTCTCCTCATCTTACCCATTCCCACAACAGAAGCCTCCTTTTTTGCAGTCTCAATGCATTTCTCTGATTGAGTCAACACCCCGGCAGCAACATTAAACATGATTACAGCACTCAAGCTGTCCACCAAGCCAAATGGGAACACGGCAAACCCGGGTATATCAATATACCTGTGCAACTTCACGCAAGCATATATGCAGACCAGAGCCAGCAACCAAGTTGCAAATATGGCGAGAGGGACCACCAATGTCATGAAGGTCTCATTAAAAATCTTTGCCACGAGCTGGACCTCCCTGTAGACTTGGAAGACCCGATATTGATTTTCGGAATTGACATCCTTTTGCTTCAGCAATATCCCAATGTGACGAATGTACTGACGCAAACATTGCATCCCAACTAGCCAGTAGCTAAACACCTGAAATGTCGCGGACAATAGAGAGGAGAGCCAAATGTAGGTCTCAAATACATCAATGATCACCTTGAGAAACAGCCAGATCCCCTGCTTGTCTTGGCAGTGATCTCCCCAATTTAGAAGTATATATTCCAGCGTGGGCGGAATGCAAGGCTGGACAAGCGTCAATGCCCCAACACCAATTGACATTACAAAGCAGGAGATGAAGCCAAGCCCGATTAGCATTTTTGTTATGATTAATGAATGATCCATTCCAGTGTCAGAGTTACCTGAAATAAAGTTTAAATTAAAATCTGTTGCAGATAATCCAATCAGGACAAATTTAATATTTTAGATATTACTGAAGATTTTTTTACTGATTTGATGTCTGTCCTCAAATTCCAGCAAACAACCAAGCAGTTTAAAATGTCCGTTCCCTCTCACAGCAACAAAATTAAGTCTGAATAGCACTCCAAGGATTATGCAACAAAAGAAAAATAGGGCGAGGATTTTGTTAGAAGTGTCCATTCCCTTCAATCCCCTCAGGTAAGAAACCACCATGGCGAGCCCATAAATGGAGTGAACAAACAAGTTCAATTCGTAGATCTGTAGTTTTGTCTTTGATTGGATTTTGCTCGGAAGGGGATTTCCTGGAGGCCACTCATATGGACAGAGTGACAGGCGAGCCAACACTCGAAGATGAAATCGGACTAAATGAATTGTGGAAGTAATCATCATGATGATTCTTCACAACAGTACTTATGCCTGGACCGATAAAGTTTTAAATGGAGTTTTGGCTGTGCTAAACAAAAATTATGAATATTTTTCTAAGCTATTCTCAAGCTCAAGACTAGTATGACGAGTGGGCAAGTGTCGGGAAGTTTGCTTTTACATTTCATAATAGCGACGTGGGACTTTATATAATTGTTTTGCACTTGCTTCCCTCAAGGTAAGTATTTATCAGATTATAATGACACCATTTGGGCGAAAGCAGCGCAACATCATGCCAGTTGTTGCATGACAAACGTTATATAAATTGCCTAATTATGCTCATGTCACGACTGGTTTGTGAGATCAAGGTGTGACCACGATTCTGTCTAATAATTATCGTTAATCAGTGTGTCTTGTTTCCAGATTGCATCCCTTGGCTCGGCAATCGGTTACAAATTTGGCCTTCCAAATGTTACGACATCCACATTGATTTCCCTGAATGATATTTTTCTCTTAAATAAATTTGGTCTGCATTTTTCACATCCACTAACACATTGAATAATTAATGTATTGGCTACAAAGCCAAACATCATTCATGCGTCGATTTGTGTACTCTAGTCTTTAAACATGATGCAAAATTTACAAAGATATGACAAAACGTGAAATAAATTTATCGAATCTTATTAATAAATTAAATAACGTTTAGTTAAATTACTAGTAAACTTTAGATATATACACGGAACTGAAGTTTAATCAGCTCCTTTTTAATTTTGCCGGTGAATATGCTTATGTGAGGAGCATTAAATTAACACAGCTACTCAATGCATGATTGGTTAGATTAAATGGAGTTAGCCGATCCACATGATTTGTTGATCCAAACCTCACCATGACCTTCCCCATTGACCTCACCATCCTCCTTCTCATGGCCCGCCTTCCCTCTGTTGAGTACATTCTGGCCGCAGCGATGCATTTCTCAGATTGACCTTTCACCCCAGAAGCTACATTAAACATGATGATGGTTGCAACGCTGTCCAGCAGACAGACTGGGAACACCGAAAATTCCGGCATGTCAATATATCCATGCAATTTGACACAAGTATACAGGCATACGATGGTGATGAACCAGCTTGACAAAATTAGCGTAGGTAGCAGCAAATCCATGAACGTCTCGTTAAACACGGTGGCTAAAATCTGAACCTGTCGATATACTTGGAATACCTGATATTGATTTTCAGAGTTGACCTCTGTTTCTCTCATCATGGCTCGAACTTGCCGGAGGTATTGATCCAGACACTGGATGCCGACAAGCAAATAGCTAAATACTTGGAATGCAGTTGGCAACAGGAAGGAGAGCCAAAGGAATACATTAAATATTGCAATTGCCAATCTGGATATCAACCAGAAACCTTGGTCATGGAGTTGGACGTGACAGTTCCCCTCCCAACTGAACAGGATGAATTCTGTTGTGGGTGGCATGCAGGGATTGACGAAGGGAATAACGCCAGCCCCCATCGAAATTACCAAACATGACAAGAGTCCAAATACGATTAGAAATTTGGTTATGATAACAGGTCGCCTTCTTCCGGTTATAGAACCACCTACAAAGATCAAGTACATTTTAACATTATTGATTTTAAGCAATCTCGTGCTAAAATTATGCTTATGCTCGTTTGTACTTTTACTGATTTCTTGCTTCTTCTCGAACTCCATGCAATATCCAAGCAGATTAAAATGTCTGAATCCATTCAACACAACGAAGTTAAGTCTGACGAGGAGCATGAGTAAAACGACGCAAATGAAGAATAGTCCCATGATTTTCTCAAAGATTCCAATGCTTCTCAATGCTCGGAGGTAGGAAACTACCATGGCAAGCCCATAGCTTGAGTGGACATATATGCTCAATTTATAGAACTGTAGTTTTCTTGTTGAGCTGAGCTTTGTCGGGATCGGATTTTCTGGGAGCCATTCGTATGGACAGAGGGCTAGTCGCCCCAACATTTGCAGATGAAGTTTAATCAAATGAATTGTTGAATTAATCATGATTGATTTGGATTTATAAAAGATGGGAATACCTGGCGATTCGGGGTAAAAACAAACGGGATGTGAAGTGAACAAATCCTAGCAAGCAGTTAATTGCATTCTAAATGTTGAACTGTGTGATGCTAGGAAAATTCTAAATGCTATCCAAAATCGCCTAGTATCGCCTGTTATTACTTATCATTTAGCATCTCTGGTTTCAATTATGCAAAATGTTTTGACTTTAAACTTGGGCTTTCTCGGTGTAGGCTGTCCTAAATTTATCAGTTCATGCTCGTGTCAGTAGTATCATATAAGAAATTGCGATAATGTGCACGTCGCAAGAACATGACTATTCCTTGACCGAAATTGACACTAATCTATATAAATATATACTCTGTGCTCGTATATAACCTTCAGTTGATTTGGACATGCTTTTGGTGTAACGGTATGTGGATCGAGCTATGCGATCTATAATTCAGTTGTTGTTGAAGGAAATTGTTAAAAGTTAAAGTTAAAATATATCAGGACTCAAATCAAAATCAAAATGCTAAAAATTACACGTGTTGGCTTGCCGTTGCATTGGCATTCATCAGAACAAACGAAACCTTTCTATGAGAGTTTGGCAATATTCTATCAACAATTCAACATTGCATTTGGATTATTTCCTGGACATGTATAAATCTTTATTATTTTTGGTGGATCCCAAATCATGTGTGTGAAATTAAAATCACATAGTTTTCCTAGATTACGTAAATAATAAACAACTCGAATATGATACCTTTGGAAGTCTATTTATATTTTATGCAATTTAAAAAAAATGTATAAAGTTAATGATTATGTAAGCAGCATCAAATTTAACTGGGCAAGCCGGTCAAAGTAGTTGGTTGGATCTAAGCCTCACCATGACCTGATATATGTAGCTTTTAATTTAATTTTATTCGTTCGCTGAGCAAACTCGGATAACTGTAAGTAAGCATGCTATCAAACTGTCATAAAGCAGATTTGTGATAACAAAAACATGAAGTAATTAGTGACCCAGCTTTGCATTTCGACAGAAATATTATTTGTAGTTATATATACATTCTTTAGATTTTTTTATAACATGACCACTGTTGGAAAAACTAAGGTAAGTTATGTGTAGAGAGGGTTCATTGCGGAATTTTAAGTATAAATGAGAATTTGTAAGTATGTATAGGTAATATTATATTTATGTGAGGAGCATTAAATTAACACATGTGCTTAATGCATGATTAACTAAATTAAATGGGGTCTGGCGATCCATATAATTGGTGGCTCCAAACCTAACCGTGACCTTCCCCATTGACCTTACCATCCTCAATCGAATATATCTTCTTCCCTCTGAAGAATAAATTTTCGCCATATCAATGCACTTTTCTGATTGGGTAGAAACCCTTGCGGCTATATTAAATACGATGATGACGCTCAAACTATCCACCAGACCAAAAGGGAATACGCCAAAACCTGGCATGTCAATATACTTGTGCAATTTTACACAAGTATACAGGCAAATCACGGTCATTGCCCAAGTTGCAAGAATTACCACCGGAACCAATAATTCCATGAAGGTCCCGTTAAATATCTTGGCCAGGAGCTGAACCTGTCTGTATACTTGAAATACCCGATATTGGTTACCGAAGGGGTCCCTCCGTGACAGCAATATTTGAACATGCCTGGAGCAGTACCTTCGGCATGTTCAAATATTGCTGTCCCTCCGTGACAGCAATATTTGAACATGCCGAAGGTACTGCTCCAGGCACTGCATCCCTACCAGCCAGTAACTAAATATTTGGAATGTGGTGGGGATGAAAATGGAGACCCAAATGTAGAAATCGAATATGAACGTAGCCAATTTAAGAAAACAGAAATTTCCCGACAAATTGCCTTCGTGGGAGTATCCATGTCCCCAACATAGAAAGACATATCCCATGGTTGCTGGCATGCAAGGCTTGACCAATATTATTGCCCCAAGCCCAATTGGGACCAGAATGCACGTCAAGATTCCAATCACAATCAGCATTTTTGTCATGAGAATGGATCGATCCATCCCAGTTTTGCCTAAGCAGATAAAATACTAGAGATAATGAATTATGATATTATTCATCCGAATAGATTTAGTAATAAAAATTTGATATTTTATTTTACTGATTTGCTGCTGCCTCTCAAATTCGACACATAATCCCAGTAATTCGAAATGTCCGGGCCGTTTCCCAACAATAAAGTTGAGCCTGAAGATGATCCCGAGTAAATCAATGCAGAGGAAGAACAGGGCCATTATTTTGTCAGAGATGTTCATTTGTTCTAAATTTAGGATGTAGGAAGCCAACATCACGGTTGCATAAAGGAAATGAGTAAATATATTCAATTTGTAGAGTAATAGCTTTTTCTTGGACACCGATTTCCTGGGAAGAGGACTGTTCGAAGGCCACTCGTACGGACAAAGTGACAACCGGTCCAACAGCAGAAAATGAAGCTTAACTAGATGAATAGTTGATTTAATCATGATTGCTTTGAGTTAGCAAAGCCTCCAAATATTAAAGTCGAACGAATATAATTTATATAATATGCTAGTATATGCAGCGACACTCCACTCAAAGACTGGAGTGCAAATCGGTCTTTTTATCCTAATCTTTGCGGTCTGTATTAAATTATTGTGATTGACCACATTTTTGCCTGTGTCCCTATGAATTATCTAAAGTCGTCTGTTTGTCATTGACATATCGATCGATCACAATTTGATACAGATATTTAAGTTATTTATACTTTTTAATACCTTTTTTGACTTTCTTGTCAGTGGAGTGTCAACGTGTCAGTATGTTATAACAACTTAGGGATAAAATATACACCCGACCCATATGTCTTAAAACATGATATAATTTTTGACACGTTGATAGGACAGGGTTTGACGAACATGCTAATGGTTGAAACTTTGATTTAAATACTCTATTTTCATTTTATATATAAGATATGTTTGACAAGTATTTGGCGTTATCAATTTAGCATGAATAGATAATAAATTATGTGGGATGAGAAAGGTTTAGAACTTCAAATTATTTTAAATTATTTTAAATTATTTTAAATTATTTTAAATTCTCTAAACCAATATCATACAATATCAATACAAATAAACATCCATAATATTGTGGAATTATGCCAAGAGTCCAGCAAATGGACCTATGAATCACCACCCATAGGCAATAACTGACTTCATGTCATTCTCTGTTCAAATCGGAGGCTTACCTTTTCAGAATCCTACTTATTACGCGAGCAGCATCAAATTGGCAGCAGTTCTTATCGCATGATTAGTTAAGTTAAATGGGGTAAGCCGATCGACATAATTGATGGATCCAAACCTGACCATAACCTTGCCCATTGATCTCACTAACGCTTCCTCATTTTCCTCAAAGCTACCAAGTAATTTACCCATTTGCCAACACTGAAGCGTGATGCATGATGATGATGAATGATGTTGAATTGATATTGAAAAAGCATATATTTTGATGTTCAATTAGATTGTTTCCTTCACGAACAAACTGACCTCCCTTCAAAAGTATAATTAATGGGTTTTCTTAATTTGCTTTTTATTTCTGGTAAAGTATTGATTCGTATATTATGTCCCCTGCAATGCTTATTTTCTTTCACATTTTTGCTCTCATTTTGCCAATTCATTCTAGACATATAACACTTGTTTACAAGTTATATCCTTTCCTCGAATAACAACCCATCCAAGCAATTCCTCCCATTTAATTAAGATTTTTGGCGTTATGACTTAACAATAATATAAAATGACGCATTCACAAATTATATGCAAGTTACTTGGAAACATTCACGTCACGCATGATTTATAAAATATTTTATAGTACACAGCTTAAGCCTTTGTAGGTGCTCTGGTGCTGTATGGTTGCTGACTTTCAGCTTCATTCTTATCCTCTCTCATTATATGCTCAGTAAACCCTGACCAAGCACAACAAAATGCAATTTGTGTAAATTGGGATGTTCCTAAGCAGGGATATGCCTATTTGATCTTTAATGATGTTTTGCATTATTCCATTTAGCATGAAAAAATCTCCGCCAATTTGATGCATTTTGATTCACTGACCTAAATGGAATGGACATCTATAAAGTAGAGGCGTTGGTTCTGTAAACAAATAGCAAGTGTCTTCTTTTAATAAACTTAGAAATAACACAAGTTTTTAATGCAAAAGATTTTGTTAAGTGTAACTAAAATGCATCATCATCAATAACATGCTGATATCAAAACAAAATTCCATTGATTGATTTTATTGGTAAGGTTACCTTACCAATAAAATCAATCAATGGAATTTTGTTCCATTGTTTATAGCTTGTCCAGTAGTTTATAGCTTACCTTACTAAGGTAAGCTATAAAATGTGGAGCGCTGGAACCTAGTGTAAACAAAATCATTTGAGATTCTGGAGGGTGAACATTAATAACAAGGTAAATATTATGGAAATATTTCTGTTAATCTCGTTCCTACTCATTCTCCCCAGCTCCATCCAAATATCTGAGGGGCAGAGACTCCACAAAAATTTCGATGACCCTTACCGCCACGTGGAAACTTTAGATCCGGAGGGGAAGTACAAGCTAAAATGGCTCGTGGACTGGGAGCACTCCCGCGTATACTTCAATGTGACCGTGCAGACCCGCGGCTTCGTCATATTCGGGATTTCCAAGAAGGACCTGAATAATATCAACTTGGATCTAACTGATCTCATCATAGCTGGGGTGGATTGGAATGGGAAGCCATACATTAGTGATCGACACGCAACCGGACACCACGTTCCAGTCGAGGATGCCAATCAGGACTGGGAGCTCCACTCAGCCTGGGAAAGTGGCAGGAATACATTCATTAGCTTCTCAAGGCAATTTGACACTTGCGATCCTCAGGACATTCTCATTGATTCCGACACCACCGATTTAATATGGGCTTACGGAGAAAATGATAACGTGGCGGAGTATCATTTTGCAACTGCCAGGGGAAGTGTGAGCAGATATCTGTTAGACCCAGATTTGACCCCGAGGGTAATTCGAGAGGGAAAGTTGGTTGATCCGGAACTGCAGCTTGTGGGGAGTGATATCCAAGTTTGGAGTTTAAAAAGTGAGCTGGATATTCCTTCGCTGAGGACGACCTATTGGTGTCATATGCATAAGTTGACTCTGAAGAGGAAGCATCATATAATTGGGGTAAGTTGAAAATATTTCATAATTAAAATTAGTAAAGTTTTTTTTTGATGTTAGGAATTATTTTTGCTTCCAGCTCAACTTCCAAATTAACAACGAGACCCAGCCTATCATGCATCACATGCTCCTGTTCCGCTGCGTCCTCCCCAATCCTTCCCAAATATATGATCAATTTGTCAACCCTGACGGGGAGGATTGCGATTTACTAGAAAAGCGACTTGGTCAAATCCCATTTGACGCCTGCTCCGAGATCAAGGCAGGTCACGCCATTGGAAGTCTCCCCGTCTTCTTCCCTGATGACATGGGCATACCAATTGGGGCGACGGGGCAATCTGAATATTATCTCCTGCAAACTCATTATGACAACCCCGAGCTGAGGAGTGACCTCAGAACCGAGCACTCCCTCGACGTCTACTACACCTCCCAGTTGAGACCTAATGATGGAGGTGTCCTTAGCGTAGGTCACCATATTCCTGGATCCCCATCCATTTTACTTCCTCCGGGGACCACGGATCATAAAATTTATGGCCACTGCAGCCCCACTTGCACTAAGAAACTGTTTCCTCCAGAAGGAATCAAGGTGGCGTTGGCCCTCCTCCATTCCCATAATGGAGCGACGAGGATGGCTGTCCAGCATTTTAGGAATAATAGGGAATTGCCCCACCTCTACAAAGATGACAATTGGAAGCTGAACTTCCAGCCGATAAAGTTGCTCCAGAAGGAGGTCACCGTTTTGCCTGGAGATCAACTCAGCGTTCGTAAGTTCATTCCTGCCGATTTTTATATTTTCAGGAAGAAAGGTGAAACTTGACTTTGTTCAATTATTTCCTCAAGGCTGCCACTATGACACAACCCATACAATTCGGACCACTGTCGGTGGGCCTGCTACCAACCAGGAAATGTGCAAGACCTTCCTTTTCTACTACAACCATCCATAAGGACAACTTCCTGTCCATGTGCCAAAGTCAACTAGTCTCACTCGAATATACAGCTCGTTACCTAGCCGGGGCCAGTAACTTAACTTATGACAAGTCTCTCCTGGAATTTGTGGCCAATGCCCCTCCATACCTGAAGGGAATGACAGTGTCGGAGATTTCGGACTCGCCTTTTGTCAATTGGAGCATTGAGCAGAGGGCAAGGTTAAAAAGGGATCATATCATTCACCCTCATGTGGATGTTTGTATGAATAATGAAGAGTTTGAAATATTCCTGAGGACAAGGAAAGGGCCAGAACCAACTTTTGTTACTTTTCCAGTGGAAGCTGTTGGATATCGACCTCCTCAGGAGTGCTCTTTGATGAAGTAATTGATCGTAAAGTTAAACTAGATTTTCTAGTGCTTTTGTATACAATTGACTTCAGTCCATTATGCTGTGATTTATTTATTCTCTCGAGTTCCAAAAAAAGTAGCAATAATTATTTAAGATTAATGCATGTCTTACAATTGAAACTATCAACTTCAGTAAATGACCACGCTCATTATCCATACCTCATTTTATTGGACTTTGGTAAGGAGCAACATATTAGCACTCAAAGCATTCGCCGAATCCACGAAAACCAATGGGGTCAACTCGTTCACGAAGCTAAATGAACCAATTCCGATCTTAATTGGTTGACATGAGTTCAAAAACCTCCGCCTCCACCTTAGACTCCTTGTTGTCCATTCCCTAACTCTCGTACATGTTGGCATGGATAACGAATAATACCCTTGCGAATTTGTCCTCATATTTGTCAAATTTCTTCTCATATTTAAGCTAACTCGCTTTGATTCCCCATAAATGGCTCCCATCCCCCCAACCAGGAGGAGTTGGATTATAATGGCATCCAGGATGAAAGAGGAGCAAAACAGAATCGGGATCCAATTCTTTTCAGACATTGGCACCTTCACAAGGGCGGTCAAACTAAGGGACTGCAAGGAAATGGCGCAAATGACAAAGACGGGAATCAGGGATTTTTGCTGGATGGAGTTGATCAGCTTGACAAGGAGTCCAATTCTCCTGTATAATTGAGATCGGGTTGGTCCCAATGAGCAGAATCTATATTCAAATAACTTACATCTGAAAGAATTTTACCAGATTTCGAATGCTTGGTTTGGTTACATTTGACTAGGGGTAACTGGACATCCCCAGAAATGAAAAATGAACAAAGTCAGAGACCTATCATAGCATCTTTTCTGATAGATAGGTCTTACGCACCTTTCCAAAAAGCTCCGAATATTCAAGATACACAGAATCTGGATATTAACAAGGATGAGGGATCCCAAATAACTCAGAAATGCAAAGGCCCAGTAATTGACTGAAAATACAAGGAGCTTGATCAATTTGCTCCCGAACCATCGTATCCAACTGCAAGTTGCCAATCCTCCATCTTCATTGCAACCCACCAACATCCAATAACCAATCAACGAGGGCTTACTTGGCTTCATCCAGTGAAGCCCAAAAACGTAGAAAACTGGATAAAACGTTTGGGTTGCATATATTAAATACGCTAAAAATGTACTTGACCTTGCAGTGATCCCTCCAGATGTCCGTGGCTTCCTTTCTGTGGATGACAAAATGTGATTGTTTTTTTTCAACATTTTTTTTTAATTTGTACCGAAAAGTAGATGAATTACTCACCTTTACCAAATATTTGATCCAGTTGCAGAATTCCATTAAACAACATAATGATGGCAGATTGGCAGGGCTCTCCTTCCAGTAAACCATTTCCATAACCAAAGCTCCCAAATATAGTATGACCCCAACCCCGATTGGCAGTTGGACGTCGAAGGGTTGTCCGAGAAAGTCGTTCACAAGGAGGAATCGGGCTACTTGCAATAACCAAATTAATAATAGGAGGTTTTGAAGAATGTAAAGTTTCTTGAATCTATCCCCAGCTGCGGTCCCTTCAATTGAAATGAATTTCCCCTTTGACCATTTGAAGTTTGCACAGCCTGACAGTCGGGCCATTTTGCAGCAAAAATGGAACAGCGCTAAATTTTGGGAACTCATTCCTAAATTTTATCGGCTGGAGTTTCAGTTACGGTCAATTTTCCAAGTTTTATGAGAACTATTTGAGTTATCCTCAAATGTCCGTGGACTAGCTAGTTATGAGATTCCTTTTAGATAATGATTCTATGTCATTTTAATTTATCAAGCATGCCTTATATTCATACGTTGATGAAATTATTTATGTAACATTTTTAAATCCACCATGATATCGGCACACCTTGGTCCAGTCCAGTTAGATGTTTTGTTTTGCTCCACAAGCCAAAATTGTTATAAGCCGATATATATTCTTAATACATTAGTATAAATTCTAAATAATATGGCCGATTGCTCAAGATTGGGCGGATTAATTTTCCCGCTTTTTGAATTAAGAAATCATTCATGGAATAAAGCGACATTAAATATTCTTGGGTTTGGGGTTTTGAAAGCCTGGCCACTAATTGGTTTTACTTGGAAGCTTGACATAAGTTTAAATTATGTACTACATAGCCGCCATTCGAGAGTATCAATATTTACAGGAAGGAAATACATCAACTCATTTCATTCGTTTCATCATTGAATTGAGATACGTATGTCATTGGGAAATTAAAACTCACATGTAACTTCCAATTATTTTGTGAATGCAAAATGTTTTAATTATGCCTTACCGAAGGGAACTGCATGGCAACTGTTTTCCCAAGCATATAATATGCACCCGCATTTTGACTGTGAGAATAGTATTACCTCATTAAAAGT
This sequence comes from Pseudosinella alba, assembly GCA_034700485.1. Lineage (NCBI taxonomy): Eukaryota > Metazoa > Arthropoda > Collembola > Entomobryomorpha > Entomobryidae > Pseudosinella > Pseudosinella alba. Next base: position 242 of record JAQIXQ010001299.1, on the reverse strand, counting down.
TTGTATCGGACTTTCACCAGCGTCCCCAGTTCCTATTCCTAACTACCCATAGGTTGGGGATATCTATGAAAATGCCAAAGTAATAGTCACTGAGGCTATGATTCATGTTATATTATTATTTATTCAAATAATAAAATCAATTTGCAAACAAATTCGTACATATTGGGTATCTGTATCTGTATCTGTATTAATGGGAAGGAACTGATAACATATGATAGTTATAGCCCAGCTAATTGTAGCCA